>JAODLL010041651.1:6661-20859 GCA_026546735.1 Forbesichthys agassizii
CTGTGTTATATATGGTGATTAGTACTGTTGTTGTACAGTATATATATCTCTGTGTTATATATGGTGATTAGTACTGTATTTGTACAGTATAAATATATATCTGTGTTATATATGGTGATTAATACTGTTGTACAGTATATATATTTCTGTGTTATATATGGTGATTCGTACTGTTGTTGTACAGTATATATCGGTGTTATAAATCATGATTAGTACTGTTGTACAGATATACTGTATACAGTATATTTGTATTATTCCACTAAATATATTTTGTAAGTTATATAACTTAATGCCTTACTTAAATAAGTAAGGCATTGCATTAAACAAAACAAGTCACAATACATTTCAAAATGATGAATTCCAACAGTCTTCTAAAAATGTATTTAATTCCTTAAAATCCTATTTGCATGATTGGAATTGGCTTTGAATTTAGAAAGATTGGCATTGTAATAACATAAAACATAAAAGCATACAGACCCAATCTCATTTTCCCAGACTCTTGATAAAAAACGTTTTATTGACCGGCTAGATCAAAGTAAATTTATCTGGGCTTTAATAAAATTATCTATTTTAGCGGGTATCAATTTCTTTGGATCCCAGGGCATATTTTGCAATAGACAGACTTTAGCTTGCCAAAGGGGGAACTATTTGAACTTAAAATGAAATTACTGTGACATTTATGTCACTTAAAATGTGGTTTAATAATAAAGGATAAATCCATACAGTTACAGTGTTTAGAAGGGCATTACGCTGTGTCTGAGCGAGAGAGACATGTTTTTGTTGTTGACAGCTAGGAAAACTTAAAATACTGGATAATAACTATCATATATTGGGATCATTAAAGGTCAAGGAGCTTTGTCAATCACTTTTGTCAAGTTTGCATGAAAAGAAGGGTCTTGACCCTCGTCAGCTGACAAGTCACTCGTATTAGGCAGCCTTTTATTAAATAACTTTTTCAAGTGTTAATCTTTGTTATGGACCAAAACCAGCATCCACTCGGCTCTTTACCAGAAACAGATAATTCTCCTAGACTACAGGTCGACGGTATATAGTCATCTTTCCCTCCGGCTCATTTCCGTTAGTCATTCTTTTCTGTTGTCCACCATGAAGCATGGGCCCCTGCCAGGAGAACCTTTCTGTCTCCAAAGGGTTCTCAGAAACCCGTGAGCCTCCCATTAGTACAGGTAACCAGAAGCTCTCAGTGGTAACCACCGTGTCGGTTGCCGAGACGACGGTTAGTATTGGTTTAGAAAATCTAAAATGGTTTCTCGCTGTTATAATTCAATTAGTAGATTTCTCTCACTTAGGGCTTCAAAATGACCTCATCTAATAACCAACCAACCACACACACACACACAGGGCTACACATACACAATAAAAACAATATTACAAAGATAAGAAAGTATAATTACATAATTAGGGTCTCAAATCCTTGCATGAAACCATTCCACAATAATTATTTAATGGGAATTATTACTCATATATATTATTTTAGCAAACTAATGTAATTACATTGAAGTTAGACCATATTTGGGATTTTGCTCAAGGTTGTTGTGAGTCCCCTGACCAAACTACACTCTTATTGTCTTTCTTGGTTAATATTAATTTGTGGAAATACATTTAACAAATATGCAAACTTGTTTTTTGCTATATAGAATGTGTTCAATATTGTAGTATCAATATGAATACAATATTATTTAGCGTTGTTGTGAAACTGACCCTTTTTAACCAAGTCTATTCCAACTAGGTCTAAATGTGGAACCAGCGTGAAACCGAGAGGTTGCATTTGTGTTTGGTGTTCTTAGAACATACTGGCATTTCTGTAAACTCTGCCGTTCTTAAACGGGTCGAAGCCCCATGACACAACAGGCAACATGGTCTTGTGTCTCCCTTAGGCCAATTTAGCGAGGAGTTCGATGCAATATTAAGTTATAATCTGTCTGTGTGTTATGTTCGCCTTCTGCATTGTCTCACGTCTGTCTTATTGCGGTCAGTAAGAGGCCTAGATCAGGTTAATGAGATGTACATCTCAGCTACGTATTGACCTGAATATGGGTCATGCAATTAAATCTCAGTACATTTTATCTAATGAGGAAATATTCCTTCCCTAGGGAACACGGTAGATTACATTTTGAATCCATATATTGAACAAAGAGAGAAGAAAATATGTTTTTAAAGCGAGGAGAGAGGAACCAGTGGATTAAGTATAGCGAGGAGGAGGAGAAGTATGGAGAAAAGGTAAATCACAGAAGAAAAGTTACCGTAACGGGAGAAAGCCTCACGAAATGTCATTATACTATGGCTTGGTTGGTATGTGTGTGCTCTCATGCACGTATGTGAGAGAGAACATTTAAACAGAAGTCATAATTTCTAAAGAGTTTTTAAAATTCAGAGCAAATTAGGAAACTATAATGTGAATAAACGATCCAATCAGGGTCATGGGTTTAATGAATCCTGTAGATTCCCCACTGACCTGAGCTAAGGGGTTCGGGGAGGTCTGGACTATGTCATTGTGTCAGATCAGGTCTCCTGTAGATCCACAAACACGTCCATTAGCATCACGTAATGCTCAGACATACAGTAGGTCCACATAATAATACTAGTAATCTTTTCATACAAGGTTGCAGTTCAAAGTGCTTTACAGTTGAAGAAATTAAAGATGAAATGGTAAAATGAATAAATCAAACATATAAAATAAATAATACAAAGAATAAATGTGTGTCCACATAACCAATACTAACACTATTACAATTTAGATGTGTATGCCCTATATGATTAACCTTATATAATCAGATATATTCAGTGGATATTTTCTCATGCTATTGGAAGAGATTATGTCAGTTAATCAGTTATTGCAGTCCATGGGACTTTGCAGATGAGTAAATGTAAGGTATTATAAGTTCACGACATACGCCACCTGTTACCTCAAACGGCCTGATGTCAGTCCAGTGTAGGCCCTGAGGGATTAGCATACATTAAACTTCTATTTGTTGAAATCGTTATTTTGGGGATTGTTGGGCCTGGGGAACCCGGGTCGAGGCTATATGCTCGTGCACTAATACACCGAGCTCTCTATCTCTCAGCCAACAAAGGAGGCAAGATTTGTATAGAGAAGGCTTGCTGGGAAGAAAGCATGAGAAGATGACAAGCAGCTCTTGAAGCATTCAGGTAAAGGCGGACAGACGAAAAGATGGATGGATCGGTAGAGCTAAATATGTGACAGGATAAAGGTCGTATTGTGACACGGTTCAATTGATACATAGTAATATGGGGTCTAGCTTCAGTGTAGGTTTATCTATGTATTTTATGTCAGTTATAGTGAAACTATATCATTTCACTGTCAGATTATTTACCGCAGTTGGGTTTAGATCATTTTCAAGATAAAAGTGAAAATACATTAATGAATGATGGAAGTTATGTTATGCTCTAACCAAACTCTGGTATCCACAGTTTATTGAAATGCTCTGTAAGAATATCTGCTCTGGTTTATTAAACATTTATATATAATACTCAAATTTATATTTTTGATGGCGCCTGAAAGAATTTTGACCAATCAGAGTCCTACCTGGCCTGCCAATCACAAGAACATTTGACCAAATACCAAATCTACATTGCCTGTCATTCAAATTAAGTTTTACCAAATCTTCCTTGCCTGTCAATCACATGAATGCATACACAGCTACAACAGGTTGGTCAATAGAGGCTGCAGAAGAAGAAAAAGTGGGTTTTATGGTCTGTTCTTTCGTTTATTTTTAGCTAGCTCTCGTAACTCTCAAATCTTACATGCTTCATCTTTAAGTGTGAGCGTGAGTTAAAATCAGAAATAAACACACCCAGTGGCTGTGTTTGTATTTTACAGGGTATAACGAGGACATCTCGGAAGATGCCCCATTATGTTCCCTGCTGTACTAAAGCTTTCCGGAAAACTAAGATTTTCTCTCTCCCTCTCTCTCTATTGTTGCACACTTGTATTCTGTTTATTTTGACACACAAAAGGTAAACAGAAGATTAACACAATATAAAATAGTTCTAAAATAACTTCTCTCCTCATCTACATCTCCTTGCTTTTCGTCACTGGGAACGTTATTCCAAAATGGTTTTAATCCCAGACTCGGTCACAATCGGACCATTTGCATGACCTACAAGCAAAGTCATATTATCTGTAATCTGGTTATATTCTGTGTTGTGGCCTAATCACCTGATTCCACGGTCACATTTTGACATTAGGAAGACGCTGTACCAGACTATCTATCTATAGATCTATATCTCTCTATATATAGATATATCTATTTCTCTCTCTCTTTTTATATATCTATCTATCTATCTATCTATCTATCTATCTATCTATCAGGCATGCGATGCTAATTGGACATCATGTACATTACACAAACACATTGTTAGCTTGTGCTGTCCTTAATATGTGCAAATTACACTTAATCACTAGTCCATTCAGGTCACCTTTAGCCAAGGCTCCACGCCAACCATCTAAACACATTACTATGTGACACGGCAATTATGGGTTATTTGGGAAGAGAAGGCATAATGGACTCGCTCTCTTTGGTTCCTCTGATCTCTCCTGCCTTCCACAGTGTCTCGGTCTTCTTTAACATCAAAATGGTGTATTCTGTTTTCAGTTCCATAAAGGACAATTTAAATGTCGAGCCTTTTATGTCTAACGTGTTCCAGATCTCGAAGGCAAAAATGATGTCAGAAGGATCAGGGAAATCAACAAGCAATACTCTTGTTAGGACAGAAATGTACAGCAAATGACAAATCTGTCCAAATTAATCATCAAATCAGTGATTTCTTTTTTGGCTCTACAAAGTGTCTCATGTTCAAAACTGTCTGATTGGCCTCTTTATACACATCTTAGGTGACTCAAATCTCCCACAAATAAATACACCAACATCCAGCACATGTAATCCCCTCACAGACCCCCTAAACAAACACACACACACACACACCTTACAAAAATGAACAGGATTGGTTTAATTGTATCACTTAAATAAGGGGCCAAACAAACAGCAAATGTTCTTTTGTACAACTTTTGTGACATATCTCCATGTATCTTAAAGATGATGTATACTTCCTAATAAAAAGGTATAGATGCCGTCATGATTATGATAGCATAAGGTGTCATGAGATATATCAAACACCCCCCCTCCCCCCTCCTTTTCACAATGTGATGAGAAATATGTCATTAATTTCTCTAGAAACAGTTTGGAGATCAGGGTACAAAAAAAGGAGGGCTCGTCCGGGATTTGAACCCGGGACCTCTCGCACCCTAAGCGAGAATCATACCCCTAGACCAACGAGCCTGATTTCTATGAAGTGAGCACTGGTTTAAATCCCTCCTCTGGCCCAGAAATGTAATACTTGATGATGTGGCATATTAAAGGATCACAGATCTTAAACAGCACCATCTAGTGGTACATGATTTAAGTGCAACCATAAAGTCAGGCCAATACACTATGTACCCACATGTGGGTGCGTGCTTGCGATATTACTACCTAAACTATTATATTACTTTAATATTTAGTTATGGTAAACTTATGTATATATTAAATGAAAAATAAAACAGATTTAGAAAATATATTTTATTTTCAGCCCAGGCACAGCGCCAGACAGACCGGCAACTTAAAAATTCACAAATATAAACTCATAGCTATCTTGGTTAGACATTGAAGCCTTTGTGTCTTTTGTAATGAAAACATGTGAAGCAATACACATTAAATACACCATTCATTTCTAACTGTATTCATTACATAGACGAGTCTTTACATTAGAAGAACGTGAGCGCGATCAGACCCGTTCAACTCGTCATGACGATCACTGGCCATGCGTAGTTCAACTTGATTCTAAAGAGGAATCATAGTAACACTGTCTTTGTTCTCAGACAGATACTACATCTGCTGAGAGATTAAGCGAGCGTGTTGGGTTATACTCTGTGAAATGTGTTCTTGGTCTGATGTCTTCCAATCCACTATGTGGCCCCGAGGAAACAGTCCAAAACCCCTGACCCAGCTAAGGCCCAAGGTACCTGTAGAAAAGGGGGCCGTTTCTTTATGTTGCAAATTTCTTCTGTTGGATTGGTGGTGGTAGCTGGGACACAATGTCCAACAGGGGGCGCTCCACGACAACCAAGGAGCCGTCTTCCAGTAGTCCAACATACAAGATGTCCTATGGGAAATGGGTTTAGCGCTTCAAAGTTAATATAATAAAAATACAAATAAAAAGTCCTAAAAAAGAGGGAAAGCTATATACAATATGGGAGGAATAACCAAGCTCCTATATAATACATCAAACAAAGACCTACTGTTTACAATCACGTGGATTACCACACTGCGTAAAAAGCAAAGCTCTCACCGTGAAGGCCCGACATATCTTGAAGGCGTGCCTCTGCTTGCTCTGCTCGCTGGCCGACAGATTCTTCAGGATGTTTTGATTGTGCAGAGTTGTACACTGGTCAGGGAGACGCTGAGGAGAGACGGGATGAAGATGAAACGCTCAAGTAAATAAATCTTTATTATCCCCGAGGGGAAATTATTTCAGCGACAGGAGAGTCCATGATATCCATACAATTCACACATACACAGCATGACATACTGCATACAGAATCAGTAATACGGGAGTCAAGGTATGGAGACTTCTTCTTCGTAGCATTTAACAGTGTATTGGCCATAGGCAGTAAGGAGTTTCTAATCCTCTTTGCCTTTAGGCATTCTGAAGCGAGAGATGCACAGGTCATAGAGTTTATCTGTACAAAGTTCATATATAAAGACATATCGGGGGGAAATAAATTATCGATTAGAGGTGTGTGTGTGTCTCAATAAAATATGATATACACAACGCCCCCTTCAATCCAATCGGAGGCAGAGTAGGGCGGACCGCGGCGTCGCCATCGTAGTATTTGTAAAGTCGCCCCTAAAGCGAGCGTGGCTCCCCACCTGCGTCTGGTCGAGGATGCAGAACATGTAGTTGTCGTGCAGGAGGATCTGAGAGGGGTTGCTGGGACTGAAAGAGGCGTGGGTGATGGGCGTGTCCCTTATCAGCCAGTAGGCATGGACGCCCTTGCTCTGAAGTTTCCGGCTCCAGTCACTGTACTCCTTCTGCTCCAGGGAATACTCAAACATCTACAACAGGGGGCGGGAATGTTTTTTACTGAGAACACGTGGAAGAATGTTAGAGCTTTGCGGACCACATTTCGTTTTTTTTTTTAAATCAATACACAAGAATATAACAAAAAATTGCTAAATGCTGTTAAATTGCATATTACATTTGTTATTATTTATTTAATTTTAATCTGCAGAGCTCGTCGAGTAATTAAATATTTCTATAATAATTGTTTTTATTTTTATGTCTTATCTAGAAAGTAAACCCAGCAGTGAGAGAGTAGCTCTTTAGATATACTGTGCTTACATATTGTACATGTAGCACAATATGCTCATTGTGATGGGTTCAAATCATAAGAAAGTTCCGGTCGGTTAGACAAACGACATCAGTCTGCATCCATTTCGAGTAAAAATCTTTTCATACCCATCCCTATATTGTATTTTACACAAGTTAGTTCCGACCAAGTGATCTGATTGGACGAGAGGCATTCCATGAGTGCCAATATTTAAGTCTAACGCACTGGAACTTAACTATGCATGTATCACTCCACTTTACCAGTGTTAATTCTAATAACAGTTGCTAATTCAAAAAACTATGTACACTGTTCATGACTACATCGTGATACAAACGTGGATGTATTGGATACAAATTATCTGATCTGCGGTAACGTGAAGACGCATGTAACAAGCTATCATGATGTTTATGTGTTGCTTGGAAACAGTCCAGCCCCGTAGTTGCCGACACAGAACCAGAGTGACTGTCGATAGGAGTTTAGAAGTATGGCTGCAGGACTCTGTGTTGGCGGAGCCGAAATAATCATTAAACAATCAAATCATTTTCTGTTGGCATGTGTCGAACTGATTATCTTCGGCACTCGTACCTACGGCCGAATCACAGCCGTGCGGATATTCAGTCCAACGCACTCCCTCTGGTGTGTTATTGCTTAACTGTACATCCCGATAGTCCCTTGACACACTGAGCTAATGTGTTCTTAAGGGGTCATATTAAGAACACATTAGGTGAAAGAGCACAACTTGTCACCGTGGTTACCTGTTGATTGGCATGAAGGGTCAGCAGGTTTCCGTTTGTAGGGTGGATGGCCAGTGCTGTGGGGCACGAACTATACACTGGCAGTGTGCAGTGGAACTAAAACACACAGATTCACAAAAGTTTTATTGACGCACACACACACTTAACAAGTAAAACCTAGGCTAGCTCATTTCAGCTGGCAGCAGGCATGAGCCAACACCATAGGCTAATAGATACAGTGGTTTAGCATGCAAGGTTCCTCAGTGAAACTCCACAGAAGTTGAGATCCAACGCTACTGGTGCATTACCGCTACCTACTGTCTACATGGTGCATTACCGCCACCTACTGTCTACATGGTGCATTAGGGGAGAGTGGGGACGGATGAAACGACGATTGTCTCCGAGACCATACAAGTCTGATTTGTCAAACTGTCAGTACATGCAGCACGCAACCATGATCCTATATGCAAATGATCACGTGGATACTTTACTCTTTCGCTGAGTTTTCCCCAAAAGCTGTTTTATGTCATGGAAAGTAAATTCACACAAGTGGTAAATGTTTTTTGAATGACACGTTGTGTTTACCGTTTCTTGTGTCATTGTAATTATAATTTGACAGATTATTCTGTTCTTTAACACATCTTGGTTTGCCTTGTCATAGTTCATCGGTATAGAAGTAACTGAGTTTTAACTGTCAGGCGTCACTGTCAAATGAACAAATGAAACAACTGTTTCATTCGTCCCTCTATAGACCAACAACAAGCATTTCTTAAGCTCTGCAGCTAATGCGGTCATGCTGCGTGTGTTACGGCAATCACTAAAACTTGTCACATGGAATGAACTGAACTAGTTAGGGTGAGATCGACAGACAGGTCTGATTGTCCCTTATCTTAAATGCCTATCGGCTATGAGAGCAATTCATAATGTCTATCATATGACTGTTGCAAATGTGCAGCTAAAACATTGTTTTGCATTATAGGCTGCTATTATTATTATTATTATAAGATAAAGGACATATTTGCAATTACATATTAAGAGATATATTGTTAGATATTATCAGTAAAAACAAGAACAGTATAAACTATTTAATCAAATTTATACTGTAGCGTTTCATCCGTCCCTCCCGTGTTTCATTTGTCTCGCCTAACGGGGATGAATGAAGAAAACTTTTTAGAAAATAGCACCTGGTATTTATAGAGCACACACGTAAGTTGTTGATCACAACAAATATTTATGTCTGTAACATTATCTTTTTAAATTATGTTTATCTGAAGTGTTTCAGCTGTCCGCGCTCTTCCCTACCACTACCTACTGTCTAGAATGTAGTGCATATGCTTTTTGGTCAGTTTGTTAGCATTTGCTCCATAAATGTGAGCCATGTCAGTGCACAGTGCATTCAACAAGCCACATACTGTACTCAGAGATGCTTTTGAAACCCCCATTAATGTCCTCTGAAGGGGCAGACAAGCGCTCATCTACCTTTAGTTTGTTGAGGTTGTAGACGTGAACCTGCCGACCGGTGTTCGCTGTTGCCAACCATCGACCGTCCTCACTGACCGACATGAGGTGCACTGGCTGTCTGGACTCTAGGGAGGGTGAGAGAGTTTAGGCTTTACATTTTCTGGTTGGATAACAATGGTGGTGCAACAGATCACTAAACTCGCGGTTCGGACCGTGTCACAGTGTGGAGCCACGGATCGGATCAGCAGACTTGTATGTTTATATTTAAAACATACTGAAGTAACTTTGCTTTTCGTGTATTACTTAAAGTGGTTCTTTGTGACTTACTGACTCTAGATGTCAAACTGAACTTGACGCTTAGACCGTAATATCTAATAAACATTCATCAATTAGTGATTATCTTAGATTGTAGCAAACTTTACATTTTAATTATGATTGGTTGCCAGGAGAAGGAGAGGACAAAATAAGACAAAGTAGTGCGAGACAAATGTTTGTGTTGCTTGGCAACGGTTCAGTCCAGTTTTGGCTCAGCCAAATATATCAAATAAACAAACAATTCCTAATCTGTTGTCTTATGCATACACTTATACATATACATGGCTCTTGTATAACTGTCTAAAAGCAATATCACACGCGAGGTTGTGCCGTTGCGGCCGAGAGCCGAAGTTGAAGAAAACCTCAGGCATGCTGATATTCAGTATAACTCATGGCACACTCGAGCACAATGAACACAAAGACGAATTATCTGCATTAGTACCAGCAGTACCAATCCACTGTCAATCTTCGAGGTGTGCGTTGAGCCCTAGTGTGCATCTTTTTTCTTTTCTCCAATGCGAGCATCCCGGTTTTATTTGTTGAGATTCAACATGCCCCGATCACGTTAAAACTCAAAATTCAGCGCTGGAGGTCACGGACTGATGATGCCATCAGGAACACATCATCTGCAAAAAGCAGCTAGGAGATCCCCAGGCCACCGAGCCGCAACCCCTCTCCACCACGACTACGCCTCGATATCCAATCCATATCACAAACAGGATTGGTGATAAAGCGCGGAGACCAACCTTCACCTGAAACGAGTCAGACTTATTGCCAAGAATCCATGCTTTGGTCGTACAGGGATTGAATTGCCCTTAAAAGGGACCCCCTCACCCCATACTGCTGCAGCACCTCCCACAGTTTCTCCCGGGGGACCCGGTCATATGCCTTCTCCAGATCTAACAACTAGCACAACAACACAACAAACGCCTGCTCCCAACCACATCTCTTCAGGTGTCTCCATCACTGCCCAAATGCGCTTTGAAGTCTCCCAGTAGAACTATGGAGTCCCCTACAGGACTCCATTCAGGGTCTCCAGGAAGGCCGAATACTGCACATGCACTGACAACAGTCAGTTTTTCCCACTACCACCCGTAGGCGCAGGGAGGCAACCCTCTCATCTACCGGGGTAAACTGCAACGCAGTGGCGCTGAGCCAGGGACGTGCTAGTATCCCCACACCCGCCCGGCACCTCGCACCCTGGGCCACTCCAGCCACCAGGCGCTCACCAACAAGCCCTCCCTCTGGGCCTGGCTCCACGGGGCCCCGGGCTTCCTCCAGGCAGGGTAAATTTTCCTCTTGAATGATTTTCCATAAGGGTCTTCTGAACCATTCTTTGTCTGGCCCCTCGCCTGGGGCCCTGGTACCTCTCCGGGAACCATCACCGTATCGTGGTGGAGAGGTTTGTGTAGCCGAACGTGTCTACAGTAAAATGAATCCGGTTATATTTTCTTTATCGTTTGATAGAGAATAAAAGAGCTGGAAGGACGAGGAATCCCTCAGACTCGTGCGTTTGTGTTTGATTACACAGAAAAGCACATTACCAACAAAACAAAAAACAAACAAAACAAGTCCTGCAGGCAGGCGTCTCACCTGACTTGGGTCTGAGTGTGAGCTCATGTTTGCACTCTGATTGGCTGAGAGACATGACGAAGACTGACGAATGTGTGGAGGACACAAACAGCTTGGCGGAGTCGGCGGAGAAGCACAAGTGGTGGGCGGAGCGAAGGTCCTTGGGCATCTTGCCAGCCTGGATGGTGGAAAGACAACGTAAGTATACAAGTAACATGAGAGAGATCCGAGAGCTTATCGTTTAATATGGTTCACAATCTAATGTGAGCAGCATTATGAAATATTGTTACATCATATATAAATAACTGCCGAAAAAGACATAAAAGATAAAAAATGCGTTGCCTAAAATACGTAAGAAAACAAGCTGACATCACTTAAACATAGTTCAGTCAAATTCAACTCCAGAATTATCATAGTCATGAAATGTCATGCTCATACAGCTGTATACCGCCCTCTAAAGTCGTATACGACCTGTAGGTTATCCAACGGTTGAGTACCCTTGAATTGAGAGTGCTCTAGACTTTATAACAGGCTCTTATTGATGGAAGTTCACAAAGAGGTAAATAAGCAGCTAACTGGTCATTTTAGAAACATACAGTCCTAAAGGAAGTGTGCAACAATCGGACATTTTGGAATTCTACAATTCATTAAGCAATAAACCAGCCGCCTACATCTACAACAGCCAGTAGCGTTAATGCCTACATAAAATGGGTGGTTATGACAAAGCAGGTTGTCAACAGCAACATCCCATTAGTTAGCAACACACAGCTTATGTAGCAGAGCCATGTACAGAGAGAGTTAAGTCATCTCCGTTCACTCCAATGGACTGTTTTTTAACAACAATGGCTGATCATTGAGCCTCAAAATAGTCCCCGGAAGATAAATAGCTAAATACTAAAAGTGCCCTATACATTCTATTTTAAATGTGAATCGGTGCATGTATGGACTACAAACAGATTATTTATCTATCGCCCACCAAGCACTTCTGGGAACTATTTTGCCATGAGTTTAGCCTCTACATGAACCATGTGACCGTTGACAATTTCAAAATTGCATATGGCATGACTCAGTTATTTCCTTGGCTCTGCCATGTAGAGGCTCCATCACCTTGGTGATGGAAACGCTGTCGTCGTCATACTGTAGTCGGTAGAGCCGAACGCTGGAGACAGTGGAGTATGCCAGCCACCCCCCACACGGAGAGATGGTGCTGCAGCAGATCTGGTCATCGCCCTGCAGAGGAGACACAGCAACAGTCAGTGGTGGTCCTTCTGGGGGAAGCTTGTTGAGATTTGTTGATTCTGGACAGTTTTGACCGTGGCCTTGTTTTGCCTGATTTCGCCAAGATTCAGCTCGATTTCGCCACCAAAAAATAAAATGTAATAAAATAAAATCTGTCTGGAGAGCTTGAAATCCTTGCGACTGAGATCGAGTAACAACTGAACTGACCGATCAGCGTCTTACTTTACTGATCTACGGGTGTGGTTTAGGTGAGACGTAGGGCTGGGCAATATGGACCAAAAATAATATCCCGATATATTTAGGTTAAATACCAATACACTATCTATCTATAAAACAGGAAAATGTGACTTTTTAAATTTTTTAGCTACATTAACTGACATATGTGAGCTTTATCTGGTGTCTCCGCCCCTTTGACACTGAACGCACTGTGCAGGCATGGAGGGAGAGAGGAACAAATAAAAAAAGTAATCAATAAATCCATAATATTACTATATCGATATTGTCTAATTTTATATCTCTTTTGAAAAAAATCTGATCTATACACACACACAGATATATCGCCCAGCCCTAGTGAGACTACAGCGAGGCTTGAAAAACAACAACAACAGACAGACAGACGCTTCATCCAATCAACTGCCAAGCACTTTTTGAAAGTTCCTGCCCTTTTCAAACCGTTTCAATGGACGCTCTCCACAAGCCACCCCCCACAACTACAGATTTAAATACACTTTGTGACATACATCCAAACTACAAACCAAAATGACTCTTTCAGGGGGTGAAGATAAAAATTTGGGTAGTACGAGCGGCACAAACCTTCCTCTTCACGTGAACTAGTTTCTCTGGGTTTGTCTTCACAGGTAGACTGGATCCAGGCTTTCCTGTTTAAACAAAGAGTTTACTAAAATCAAAACACACAGCATGCGTTAACCTTCGAGAGGCCGCATGTGACGTAGCAATTCATTCCCCAGTGTACCCTGAAATGAAGGAGCATTTATGTGTGTGTGAGCTTCATACCGTGGCCCTGGCTCTCCCCAAGCCTCCAGAGCTCCAGGTGGTCAGAGAACTGGAAAAGCAGAATTCCTGCCTTCTTTGCGCAGCACACCAAGCTTCTCTGTGTAGGCACAACCAATGAAAAAGAGACTCAAAAGAAGAGAAGAGAAGAGGAAAAAAGAGATAAACGGCTGTGCAGTGGGCCTGGCGTTCGGGACGTCAACGGGAACACCCGGGGTGATGTCACTCACGTGCGGGAAGAAGATCTTGCGCTCTGCAGATTCCCGCGTGTGCTTCTCCACCTTCTCCAGCAGAGGCTTCACCACCAGCGTGGGGTCTACGCCTGAGAGAAGCAAGACATGGGTTTTAATTAGGGGTGCACAATATATCGATTCAGTATCGTTATCGCAATATCACGTTGTGCAATATCATATCAAAAATGTTGCAATATTCAGTTTATTTTGTGGAGAGATGCGTCC
>JAODLL010041672.1:0-20857 GCA_026546735.1 Forbesichthys agassizii
AGAAAAGTGTCATTTCTTCATTGTTGTCACATGAAAAGATATGCTCACATATTTGCAAATATGTGAGGGGTGTACTGACTTTTCTGAGATACTGTATGTTAACTAGACATTATGATATAATTAAACAATAAAAACAAGAAGCAAACACAATTTCTAAGTAATAAACCACCAAACACACTAGAATAATAACAAAGATGGAGCATATAAATGCATTTCAGTGGAAGCAAACATTTAATTGGTCTCTTAAGTGGGCGTGTCACCAACAGCATTTTGCTGTGGAGGCTGATGTAAGCAGACCCCAGACAGCTAAATGTACCAGAAGAACTATCGTTGTGGCCTCAGATTGATGGGTATTGTACTTAATGGATTAATGTAATATACACAAATAGTATGGTGAAATCCGTAGACCTCCCCATTGACTTGCATGGTCTGCTTAAAGGGTAAAAGGTCCCGCTGGCCCCTTCTGAAAATTGAATGCGGTCCTTTGAACCTTTTTCTTTTCTCTCTGGGATCACTTTATTCGGGGGTCACAGTTCTTCATATCCGACCCCTGCTCCCCCCCCCCCCCCCCCTCCATACTTACGTATGATTATATACAGTAAGCGTCACGTTACCCCCAAGAGCTTAAAAGATTAAAGGAACCGCTGAAGCCATTGAAGGAAGGAGGAGAGAGTGGTTTGTCAGGCGTTCCTGCCGTTTCTCTCACCTGTCTGTGTGGAAGGTTCAGTAGAACGTTTGTGGGGGGAGTTCGCGTTTCGCGACTGACGGTGTTGAAACTCGGCAACATCTGGCAGCAAAAAAAAGCAGCAAAAGGCGACAGAATTGCCCTTTTGTATAAGCTCACACACGCACAAACATGCGCGCACACACACACACACACGCACCCACACACACCTGCTCACACACACATCTATGCCCTGGAGACCCGTTGCTTCCAGGTGGGAAGCATCTGTGCAGGCAGGCAGCCTCAAGGCCTCCCCCAGTCTCTGTGTTTGGCCCTGTGGGAAGGAGACATTTAACATGGAGGGGAGTCGAAATAAAGCTTGCTTTCATGTGTCTGGCATGCGAGCACGTTTGGTTTGTTTCCGGCAGCCCCGCTTCCTTGATCCCGTGCGCTCCGCTGTGTTTTGTTATTCCCCTCGGAAGTTAACTCTCCTGATTTCATCTCTCTCCACGTTGGGGTTTAACTGTTAGGCCACATGGCCAATAGTGTGCGGAGATTAACCTTTCCTCTGCGGCAAGAGGTGCACATTGTTCTCATTACCGCCTGAGAGTTCATCCTCCGCACTAATGCACTAATGCATACCAGGCAAGGGGGAGAGACACCGTTGAGTTTCCACTCACTGTACTGCCCCCACCAGCCGTCTGATACATCCATGCCTAGCATAGCTCTCTGTGTGTGTGTGTGGGTGACTAATTCCTCCAGTGTGAGTCCGATTTGTGTGTAAAGTGTAAGTGTAAAGTCCGATTTGGTCAATTCATTATGTGGTTATGTCGTCGTGCATGTCAATCAAAACATGCATCTCCTGTCATGTTGGTGGTCCTTGATGCAGTTAGCCAATGCTGGAGAAGGTTTGTGTGAATGCACGCGTGTGTGCGCGCGCGCACGCATATGTTGAAGTGTGTAGGCGTGTGAGTGTGTGAGTGTGTGTGTGTGTGTGTGTGTGTGTGTGTGTGTGCGCGCGCACATGCGATCCAGGCCCCGTGCACCAGGAGTGGCATAATGTAAACATTGACTGGTTGGCCGGGATGGCTCTCTGACTGTGGCCATTTTTAGTGCTGCTGTCTATACTATGGGATACTGGCTATCCTAACCTTATGTGTGGGGTGACGTCTGCTGAAGCATTGCCACAACACTACTTTGCTAATGCAGTCACAAGCATGTTTGTTTCAATAAAGACTCTCTCTCTCTCTCTCTCTCTCTATACCGTGCTGTAGCTCTTGTCTTTAAGTCGCTTCTACAAGAAAGATTTGAGGCATTTTGTGGCTAAATATGTGTTCTACCAGTATTTGTTATTTCACTTGAGGTGTACTGTACAAATACATTTCCAAAAAGGCTCTTGCCAGATCCACAAGTGGTGTACCGTGTAGTAGACAGTGTAACAATGGCCTCTTTGTGTCGTGCGTGCACATATCCGAAGGCTTTGTGCAGAGCTGAGCTGTATTCAGCCCCGATCTCTGCATGGCGGATTTGACAGAGCCTTTCGTTGGCACATTTGTTCAGCCGTCAGTTTATTTGGCTTGCAGAAAACACAAGAGCCTCTGCGGTCAGACCAATAACGGGGGACCTGCCGTCTGTAGAAATAATAAGGCAGACAGTATTACTTTACAGAGGGCAGAGAACCACCAGATTGAAACAGATACACAAGTGGGGTGCGAGAGGGGGTTAAATGAGGTCAGACTGAAAGGGTTTAACGGTGCATGAAAAGCAGGAACAGACTGATCTGGGGATGGACATCACGTTAGCGAGGGTTAGGATGAATGCATTATAAACCGCGGGAGGTGGTACGGGAGCCAGACACAGAAGGAGAATAGGGCGAGAGGAGGAGGAGGAGGAGGAGGAGGGATTGGACGTTGTTTTGTTTTTGTTTTTTTTCTTGTCCAGTCAGAAGACACTGCCGTGTGCTGCCGAGCGCCCGCGGCCGCCAGGCACGGCTGAAGACCGTCTGTGGAGTGCCGCTGTCAACTGTCCAAGCTACCATCTCACGCACGCACACATTCCCGTCGTTTGCCGAGCACCAAACCACAAAGGAGTCAGGGAGGGAGGGAGGGAGGGAGAGAGAGAGAGGGAAGGGGAGAGAGAGAGGGAGGGGGAGGGAGGGAGCAAACAACCACATGACAAAGTAGCTGGAGACAGTTGTAGCCGGTACAGTATTCAAGTGTCAACGCACTGTGGCACGTCGGTCAGCCTTCGCTCGCGGTTCCGAGGAGTAGGCTGTGACTATCCCGTCGGCACGCTGCGTCAGTCAGGGACACGGGAGGAGGGAAGGATGATCAGGTCCAGCTGGTTCTACGTCAAGTTCAAATACAACGAGAAGGTAGGTCGTGTCGCGTTCCTCCATGTTCGTTTGTGCTCCTTTTCACAAATCCACGCGCACACATCACGCTATATGACTGAATTATATACTATATATGCATTGGTGGCCTGCACTGCCTTAAAGACCCTTTAATACGCCCCTCTTGACATTCTCAGAGGGCTGCTTTACATTCACAGTGCATCTTATGTGTAATACTGCACATAGGCCTATAGTAAACTGGAGGTTAAATAGTTATGAACTTGTGTAATATCACCCACGGGTATGTTTCTGGCTGCTGACAAGGTTTTTTTATGTTAATATTTCATTGAAAGCCAGACTAATGCACTGCAAGTGGTGGTATTTGTTCAGTGCTCACGCATATTTCATAATTAGCACGAGCGCTTCAGCAAGAACTCTTTATTTCTTACTTTTCAAAGAGCCTCGTAATGCCATTCCTTTTGTTCTAACCACCTGCTACATCTGTTAAATGCAGAAAAATAAACTCACGCATTTGACACAACATTGTTTCGGCAACCACCTTTTGTTTGCAGTGTAACATTTATTTAACGTATTTCTTAATTTATTGACTGGCAGATATTTTCTAATTCACAACAGGATAATCAAACCACTCCATAATGTATTGTCCCAAAAAGACTAAGGTCTAAGTGGGAAAATGATTCCTCAATCTCCCAAAAACACTCCCCAACCTGATGAATTCTGGCATTGTCGACCTGAAATATGCCTGTGCTTCCGGGAAGACAAAAATCCATGGATGAGATAACCTGGTCATTTGGTAGATTCAAGTACTTACCTGACATTTTATTGCAACATAGATTTTCTAAGCCTAGACTGTACAATTGAAGCAACCCCAGATAATATCCTTTTGCCTTGGTCACTGTGTCCAATCTAAACGGCATACTTTTATTTATAGTTTTTGTTTTCCCCATTATATTAAAATGTATGTATTGTGGCACACTAGTGCAGTATTAAAGGCAGGGTCAGTCATTCTTGTTAACTTCGACCTCAAATCAAAACAGTATCGCTCCACAGTCCTCCGCGGCGGCGTCTCACACGTCAAAATGCATTGTGAAGCAAAGTTGTTGATACAGTACTAGCGGTGTTTACCACTTTCTTTATAATTCTACTATTTACGGAGCCAGGACTGTGTAGAAGTATTGAATTATATTTTCAACACCGACAGAGAACGGTAAGCTACCGAAATGCGAGGAGATATTTGTTGTATTTGACAAAAAGTGTATTGGCGTACAATTGGCTTGCAATAGCTGACTTTACCTTTAATGCATTATGTGGTTTTGACTGGATTTTAGATGATGTGAGCCTATCTATAGTGTAATGGGATTGGGCCTGCCTGCCATGAACTTGATAACGGCTGTATGGATAGGATTACCTTGTGAAAACTAAGCTCACAGCCAGAGTCTACCTCTCTTCCCCAATTTCAGCTCAGTTTCAATTACCATCTGTCAACCAGACATTTAGCCAGGCACTGTAGCTATTCAACAAGCCGTCATATGCTGCTTATAGGTTACAGTAACTAGCAGAAGCATCCTGTCCTACAGACTTGTTGCCTTCTTTCCAGACGGGACTCCTGGTTCCACTGGTGACCTATGATAATTAGGTTGCCCTCTCAGCATCGGGTGTCTGCTTTGTAGGACCAATAAAGATATCCCATTAGGTCAACACTGATTGCTGTGAGTCATATGGTACCTTTCCCTGTTCCAAGTGACAGTGAAATAAAGTGAAATTCCAGCAAACATCTGTTTGGACTAGCTTGGTTGTGCTGGCTCTAATGGCGGGTATGTGAACGTGCCAAGTGGGCCTAATGGGAAGATATTGCTGTGGCCCAAAATATCCATCTGGCCTGCCATGTTGTATCTGAGCAACCTTAGGAAATCTTAGGATAGAAGACGACCACTCAGCGTAGCTGTTATGCTGCGTTCAAGTGGAAGTTTTGATTATGACATGGGTAGTCGTGTCTATGACATGGGAAGTTACGCACCACTTGAATTTGAAGCTTTCAGAGACGTTTCATTTTGCGATGCTGTGAATACCACAAGATGGGGTTTTCAAATGGATTCATCTCGTGATCAGGGCAAACACGACCCTGTTTGAACACAGAGCTACGGCCAACCTTTATCTTTATGGGCCCTTTGTTTAGTCAATCCATTTCAGTCAACTTTGACTGCAATTTTCCCTTTACGTTATTTTCCACATCATTTGTTTTGGTAATTCTGAAGATGGACGCTACCTCAGGTGATACAAACTAAATTCACAAAATAGAAATGATGTGTATGTGTGTGAGAGCAGATATGAGATACGGGACAGTCTGCAGTGTTGGATGTCATGATGTTGAGCGTTCATCTGAACCGTGGCGAAAAGGTGTCCTGCCACATCAGGATGCATCTTTTAACCTTCACGTCATCCGCGTGAGCACGAGTTAAGGAAACCATGACAACGAGGTGGGTGCACGATGGCAGTGTCAGGCGTGAACGTGGAGAGAAGCAGCAAAGTGTCACACTCCGTCGCCTCCGCTCGCTGCGTCCTGCCGTCAAACTCGGGCAAAGCGAAGTGTGAACGCTTCCACTTCACAGTTGATCAAATAGAGAGGGGAGAGGAGGGAAAATGGGGGGAATCGAAATGGAAAGGAGTGAGACAAGATGGCTGGTTGATTTATATCAGAGGATCTTGGCAAGCGCGAGGTAAGGGGGGAACAAAGACATAATGGCTGAGGCCATTTGCGACAAGCCTCGTTGAAGAAGGGATATCTCTAATTTGACGCTCGGAGCGGTTGCAGATGCTTCAGACTGCAGTTGGTTTGCAACATGTGACAAGTTCATCAGTATTAGGTCTGGGGTTCAACAATATTCCTTTTATTAGTTTGTTTACTTTCAGTGTGCACTGTACTTGGAAAGGACAAATTGTGTGTGTGTGTGGTAGGGTTAGACGGGCATGTGTCGCATGAGAAACCTTGGCCCGCTGACGACAATTTCTGCTACCTGCTGCTGAGCCCAAACAGATTGGTGAGATTATGCGTGATTGACAGGTCTGCTTCCAGCTGTACGCGAATATGAAGTGACCTTAAACAAGCCCTGCTGATTTTGAGCGAGTACCCTTTTCCTCCCTCTTGTCCTCCATATTTTCCAGCCCTCTTGTCCCTCGGCTCCCGAGCGTTGCGGGGCGAGATCTGGCATCTGGGTCAAGAGCCCAGGGTCACCCCGTCTCGGAGGGGGTGGGGGGGGGGGTGGGGTGGGGGGGGGGGGATACGGGTAATTGCTACCCCTGTGTGTGGGCTCGTGTCCTGAATCGAGTGACTGTGAGATGAGAGGGGGAGAGAGGAAGAGAGTGAGGGAGAGTGAAAATGGGAGAGAGCAAGGCGGGAGTGAAGGTTACATTCCTCCGAGTGGAAAGAGAACACGGTTCTGCAGTGATTCTCCCCGGCTCGGTTCCCGGCCCTTTGTCCTCTAAGCCTCTGTCAAGCCGCCTCAGTGGACCTGAAGAACCACACCAGGACCTTATCCAGATTAACACACATGCACGGACATTGAAAAAAAACAGGGATTGTTCGTTCTGTTCCCCTTGGCTGGTTGTTTATGTGCCAGGCTTGGTTTGTTATATAGTAGGGGGAACGATAATGACTATAATAACAGTGGAAATGACATGTGGACGTGGGTTGGAATTTAAGGGGGCGTTGCCATCTCTCATGATGTACTATGGTGGTTTACACGGATAACTCCGGCTGTGGTGGTCTATGTTGGGTGGTATCGCCCAGCATGAACACAGAAAGAAGCTCTAACGTTAAGAGCCATGACACTGTCTGAAAAATTCATATCAGGCTGTTGTTTTTTTTTATATTGCTGTGGAACAACATCTGTCAGCATACACCAAAACATTTTCTATATTTGATATGGCAGTTACATTTTTCCTGCGGATACAGTCGATGAATGTCCAGTGGTGATTTTTAAGAAATATCAATGTGATGCAATCAATTAGCCGGAATAATAAACCCCAAGATTTAGCACTGTAAGATTAAATCATGCAAACACAAAGAATCTTTAGAGTTTATCACTATAAATCAAAGTTGACTTTGAGAGGGTTCAGTAAAATTCTGTAAGAAGTCTATTAGGAGACACTTGCTGACAGGTCTGTTTGCTGCAAAGTGGAAGTTAACACTTATAGCATCTACTGTTTCCTTCTCATCAAATATATAAAACATGTTTTATCCCTCCACCCATTCAGTCACACTGCGATGATGTCAATAAGAGTTCATTGGATGTGTTTCAGTTACACAAGTTAAATTTATTTGTGTTTAAAACACTGGAGTGGTAAGAACTGAGATTTTCATCCTGCAGTTCATGTTACCAAGTAGTTCCTGATAGCGTTAGTTGTTTCTAGGAAAAAGTTGCACTTTGTAAATGCATTGAAATTCTAGGCGAATGTACCACCACAGATTGCTGAGGGGATTACTAGTAAATCCCTGAAAGCTCCAGATGTTTTCCCAGGCGCCACTCAGGGGGGAAACATTGCCCATCCGCTGTAAACATCTGTCAGACAAAAGCTGACCCCACAGAGGAGACAACAGGAGCTTAGTGGTAGGAAGGTAGTTTGACTAGGAAGGTCTTAGTACGGTTTCACGAGGACAAACTGTGGTGGTTTTGACAGGACTTGCTTATCCTTAAGCCTCAAGTGGACTAACGCAAGAAATTAGATATTCTTTGGAGAAACCGATGAGATCACTAGGTAATGTGATTATTATTATAGTCTTTTTGATGGTTGAAATGCCGAAACATTTTCCACCCTAAAATAGTTTGTGAAGGTTTGGCTTTGATGTGGCCTTGGGTTCAATACCAATAACCGTCATTTATGACCATAATGATGGTTGTTGGTTTTGAACCCAAGGCCTGCACAAGGCACAACAACCCATAGCTATTATGTTATTTATTTTTATAATACATTAAAATGGCACAGCTGTCAAATCAGTGCCCACTTGAATGACCCCAGCTGTTGTGAACAGCGACATGATTCTGCACCATCCGGTTGGCTGCTTTCCTTGTCAGTGCCTGCCAGGGCCATCTCTGACCATGTGGGCAGCTCTACGGGCCACGGAGGCCTATCTATGTGTGTGTGGGTGGGTGTGTATGTCCTGGGACAACCGATTATAGAGCCTCTCGCTGCAGGATTCAGGCCGCAGGGCAGAGTCACATGTGTCGCTTGTCGTGTTTGTGCTAATTTGCTGGAAATAAACATGGCTATGTGGGCTGTCCAGCATGGAGAGACGCGAGAGGCCGGGCACAGACTGCTGAGCCAGAGGAGAGGGCTCACGCTAGCAAGGTCAGCCTCTGGAGTCCAGGGGCTGACTGACGGGGTGACTAGCCAACCAGAAGGACGGCGGCTCTACCGCACTTTTCTTCATCACCGCCTACTGTACGGAATCAGCAGGTTTCATGCTGAGTAACCTGCCTGGTTAGCATCCGCCTGTTTTTGCTTTGTTTCTCCGCCTGCCATCAAATCCCCATTCTAATGCTAGGTCAGTGATTTGTTCATGAGACTGGTGATGAGCAGAGCTTCTGCAGTGAACAACCTTACTGTGCAGCAGACGGTAAGAATGAGATACTTGAAACTCCCCGAAACAGACAAGTAAAAACTAGGCAAGCCTAGTTCAGCTGGCCCCGGGTATGAGCCAAAACCATAAGGCAATCCATATTTTAGCAAATTTAATAATCCTCGGTGAAACTCCACAGGAGTTGAGATCCAACACTATTGGTGCATTACCACCACCTACTCTAGAATGCAGCACATGCATTTTTAACAAGGTCGGTCAGTCAGTCAGTCAGTTATTATTAAGTCAGTCAGTTAGTAGCCGGTTCCGCTACATGTTGTCTGCCAAAAAAAATATTCATACTGTGTTTCGATATATTAACTTATATATCTTGTGAACGGTGGGTCCTGACTGTGAGAACCACAATGCTGCTATAAGACATGCTAAAACAGATATTGGATGCACTGTATACACATAGCATTGAACCACGCATACAGTAACACAGAGCGCAATCTTATGGTCTGGTCATCACACACTAATATTTAGACACCCAAATATTTCAGGGTGCAGAAGCTTCCAGCAGCACAGGGAATATTCTTCTCCCTCCCTCTCTCTTTCTCCTTGTCCCTCATTCTCTACCCCTCCCTCTGTCCTTCGCTCCCTTCTCCCTCTCTCCCTCTCTCTCTACCCCCCCCCTCCTCCCCCAACCCTAGCCCCACAGAGCTAATTAGCCCAGGTATATTCCCAGAGGAATGCTGGACCCAACTTCCCGTTCGCTCCCCCGCTCCTGGGCCAGCTCCGATTTCGACCCACCGGTTGGCTGGCCTCACCCACGGCAACCGCTCCCATAGTACGGCTGCCCTACAGTACCTATACAGCTGCGTTGCCCAGACCCTGGTAGCCCTGCTCAAAGAAGCTCTCTGTTGTCACATGCATGCGCGCGCGCACACACACACACACAAGGCAGGCCTTCAGAGCTGTGGGAATGTGGCAGATTTATGGGAAGCTAGAACACACGTTGCTAGCTAGTTCAACAATCGCTGTTTGTCCAAACGTAAACACGTCTGACTCACTGCGTGGCAATGCCAGGCTGCTGGCATTGTCCAGAGATGCACAGCCTATACCTCCCTCTGAGCTATAGGCTGGGTTACGCCTGACTTGGCAAGCGCTTTGGAACCTATTCACACATATCCAGGCACAGGAGTGGCAAATTCTGTCTTGGCTAGAAACTGCAGGCCTATTTTATCTAAAACGTCTCTTTACGTCTCTTTAAACGTATCTAAAATGCTTTAATCTCTGCTAAACAAACAAATAACAATAATAAAAGCCTAATTCAGCCTTATACAGTGTATATTTATTTGCTTGTTGTTTTCCAGCATTAGCATGCTTGAAATGTGTGATTTGATTAGTTTTATCATGCGAGGCTGGCTTCCAAATGTGTGCCACCTGTCATCGCCGGTATACCTGAAACCTTTCTCTGCAATTGCTATAATGAGAGAGAGAGAGAGAGAGAGAGAGAGATTTGGGACGAGCGGGCCTAGGGAGAGTGCATATCAAAGCGAGCAGGCCAGCTGTTGGTGCGGGCGTCCGACAGCTGGTGCAGGAGATGTGAGGTGTCTGAACAAAGACGGACATGATGGAAGATGACAGGAAACAGATTTCATCCCCCCTCCCCTCCCTTCTCTTCTCCGCCTTACGTCTTGGAAGAGAGGAAGACGGTCAACGACACTGTGATGTCTCCTCGTCTCCAGATGCTGGCTTTCCTCCTCTCTCTGCTTCTCTCCTCATCTGGTGCTCCATCTTCCCCTGCCTGTCGTTGGCTCTCTCTTCTCCTCTCCTCCCTCTCTCTCTCCATCCTCTCTGGGTGTTCTGGCGTGTGTGTGTGTGTGTGTGTGTTATTGTAATGGTCATCAGTCGATCGTCGGTTTGGCCTCAGTCGACCAAAGAGCAGAACTACCATGGCTAACCTGGCAAGAAACAGCTGGAACAGCAGCACCAATGTTATTTCATGCAATGCCATTGGTTTCAACAATTTAAATTAGTCAATAAAACACTATGCACGGGAATGACAGATACAGACTCCGTGAATGACAATGCAACCAGCCAATGAAGGTCGACTTCCTCACTTCTGGAAAGTCTGTGGAGTAAATTATAATGATCTCCTTTTGGGGAGGCTCTAAATGACCTTGTTCTGAATGTAACATAAACTTAACTAAAGATTAAAATTAATGTATTTCACATAAATCTATACACAAACAGAGAACCTAATATCCATGTTTATTTTAGTAAGTAAAAGAAAAAGAAAAGTAAGAACCCAATGAAAAGCCCACAATACAATAGTTTAGTTAGTTTTAAACACATATTTACCCCACTGCTGTATTACAGTCAGTGTACAGTCAATTATACACTGAGAGTGTAATTTTACCTGACTATCTCATCAATTTGAATCAATCTAGTCTGGTAATTGACTGGCTGAAGTAGACCGTACAGACTCAGTGTTCCATTATTGAACTAAATAAAGCTCTGCGTGTCAATGTTTGGCTAGGTATGACAAAACACCACAGGAAGCTATTACAGGAAAACAGACAGTTGAATGGGAGGTTCCGTCAGATTCCAAAAAAATGCTCAACTGTTATTGGAGGACGTGCAAAAAGGGGCGGGGCTTGGGGTAGGTCAAATCGAGCACAAAATGCGGTCAAGGGCCGCGCAACGCATGCCATGTGACTGGCAACAATCATTAAAGCTGTTTTCTGTTGAAATGCCGCTGTAGTTTCTAAAGAGCTCTCTCTACGCCCGCACTGTAATGTGTGATGTGTGACACTGGCCATTGTAATACCATAATGGCCCTAATTGTCTAATCACTCTAATGTGTGGTTGCTGCTCCGGGATGTGACGAGGGCAAGGCGAGCTAATAAACGCTGATTACTGTCACTTGAAATTGGCACACGAGGTGGAAAATGTTGGCCGCAACGGAAGCGTGTTTTTTTTCCTTTTTTACTCCTTACCTATTCCCCCATGTTTTGCACTGCGGGGTAGTGGCGGTGGCTAGGTCACCTCGTGTCTGTGGCCATGCGTCTGCGATGCATTGACGGATATGGACACGTTGGAGAGTGAAGGGGAGGATCTGTCATCTCTGGATCCCGGCTGGCCGAGATTGACAGGCCTGTCAGCCTGGCCAGCTCCTTCCCTAGGGGAAGGGGTGGTGGTGGCGGGCAAAGACACTTGACAAGGCTGAGCTTTCTATTTTCCCCATACGTCTGTCTGACTCTCTCTCTCTCTCTCTCTCTCTCTCTCTCTCTCCAAAACCCCCATTCTCTGTCTTTGCCCCTGCATTTCCATTCAGTGTGTGTGTGTGTGTGTGTGTGTGTTAGGGCCGGCTCATAGTCTACGCAAGCTACGCAGGCGGAAGCGCTACGCAAATATTTTCAGCACACAGAGAACGCGCGTCAGTTGGTGCTCAGCGCTGATCCTTTTCAGTTGAAGAAATGGCAGGCGTGCTTGCGTTGCGTTACCAAAAACAGGACACATTTTGCAGCGTGGGTACGCATCAAACCTCCGAGCGTAGCTTGATGCGCTCGACTATGAACCAGCCATACAGGGAGGGAGGGAGATATCCACGTGCCTTGCTAGTGAAACGTGTGCGTGTGTGTGTGCATGCGTTTGTGCGTGTGTTTTTTTTTTCTTTCAGTCTGGGTTTTAAAGCTCCCTCTCAAGGCTACCGAACTCTCACTCCACACCGCAGAACAGTTTAAACCCCTTTATGCTAGTTGTATACGGTACGTGCGTACTTGTGCCGTCTTACATGGCAGGTGCTTATCTCGTCGCTCTGATGGTCTCCCTCCGTTCGTTATTCAGCCGTGCTCCGCACAGCAATGAGACAGGGCTTGGGGAAGGAGTGTGTGTCTTGGGGGTGGGTGGCGGAGGTGGGTGGGGGTAGTCAGGCTTTATCTCGCACGCCATCTTTTATTAATTTGCCCTGGCGCTTAAGCAGCGAGTTTCTCCGTGATCATTAATGCATGCACAGAATAACGTATTTGCCTGTTCTCATGCATTATGCATGGCCAGGGAGGAGGCTGTGCAGCGTTGTGGAGGGCCCTCAGCCCATAGGTCCTGTGCTGTGTTTTCTTTAGAGAGAGCTTGCGCGGGCGCGTGTGTGTGTGCGTGCACCTGTGTGTGTGTGTGTGTGTGTGTGTGTGTGTGTGTGTGTGCGCAGGTCTGATTTACATTTGGCATCCTAGCCTCATAGCTCAGAAAATGTGGTTGGGGATTTTTAATTTTAAATGTGGATTCATTTTATTACACGATTGTACATAAATTTTTCAGTGCAGTTTATACATATTTTATACTTTTATTTTATGATATTAAAAGACCTGGTTCATTGCTTTGTAAGCAACAGATAACGTCTTGGTTATGGGTCAAAACGTATGAGAACTTAGCCAGCCTTATACCCCAATTGATATTAATGAGCCATACTGTAGCTAGCTAGAAGCTATTGTGTGTGTGTGTGCCCGCGCATGTGTGTCTACTAGCTAGAGCTGGCTAGCTACACTAGCTTTTGTTCAGGTGCAGCTATGATTGAGCGAAGGCGCATTGAAAGAAGACAAGCTGCCACTGGGAAATGGCATATGTAGAAAAGCCTCTTTGTAAACACAGGTCGACCTGTCAGAGCACTTCTTGTTTGTGAACGCTCTGAGTGTGTCGTCTTCCTTTGTCAGTGTTGAAGCACTCCCTCCACAGCTGCTGTGTTCGTTGGGTGCCTTCCGTCGCACCTGACTGATAGTTGGAATGTCAGGACGTGTTACGCTGAGTGGCGGGATGAGGGGGGACGACTACAAGTGACGGTTGACAGTTTGAGCAGAGCTAACTGTGTGAGGAATCCAAGTCTAGTCCAGAGACTCCCTCTGTTGCTCACAGTGCCTTTTAAACAGACTCTCTCACCGTGCAGGTGGCCACCGAGTGAAAACACTGGTTGGTCTCCATTGGCCTGTTTCCCTCCAACTGCCATCGATCACTGACTGCATTTCATTTGCTGTGTTTTGTTGTTGTCGCTCCACACCGCTGTGTTTAAAGCCAAAGAGCTTGGTTTTGCCTTTGCTCATGTTTGTTCTCATTTACTTATTAAATGTATCGTCAGATGTCCTGACTCAGCAGATATCCCTGGCATTGATCTCTGTGTCTGACACCAGCTACTGTGCTGGGGTAATTTTATTATAAACAGCGTTGTTTGTGACTTGTCTGGTGTAATTCTCTCAGACGTCTTCCCATGGTGGGTGGGTGTGCTGCCTTGGCATTAGCTTGGTAATTGGAATTGATTTAGTTACAATTTAATTAATCACATACTTAAATGTGTAGCTCTCGTAGTCCCCCACACAAGTTTTTCTCTGAGTTTGTGCTTGTGTACGGGTTAGTGGATGCTGGTGACTAATAGTCAAACATGAGGGAGGAGCAGGTTTAAGGGTGTGTTTGTTTCAATGTGAAATGTAAGCTGTACAGCCCTTTGAGACGGCAATGTGATTAAATCAATTATTTAAATTGACATGCTAAAATAAGATATTCAATTAATTTTATTAGTTTCATTGAACATTCATCATACGAGGGTAAACTTAGCTTACTCAAATTGTCAACCATATACTGTACTACTAATCAAGTAGTTTGAAGAGTTTTCTGCTTAGAGATACTTGTCGCCTAATGTTTGCCTACATTTTAAATATACTTTTTTTTTTATTACGTTGAAATTGCACCATAATATAGATGACGATACAAAGGTCAGTGTTTTAAAACAAGCTTTTTCATTATAATAGCCCTTTCCCTAGATTTTGATTGGCAGGTAATCTGACTAATCAGAAGGACGTGATGTTGCTATGTGCCGCAGTGTAAACAAGAATCACTTCAAATCTGTTAACTTAAACTTACGTGTGTCGTAAAAGTTTGTTGTTGGACATGTAGACAACATAGACAGCAGATATCCTGCCTAGACAAACTGGAAGTAGCGTACAGTAGGCTACCGTTCTTTCACTTTCCTGAAGCCATGCAGAAACACTTTAAACTATGCAATGGATTTGGATGCAAAATATGTTTGATATAAGGCAAGATTAATAGGCAATGTAGCCGTAGGGATGTATGACCCAGCGATAGGCTACAGTTGCCTAAACTTGTTTTTTAAAATTAAATTATTAAATAGTACTTTATTTAAATGATCAACTGAAACCATCAGGTAGCTGTTTTCCGATTTCTCCATTATTGTTAATGACACAATCTTGTATCTATGGATGTTATCAAAGTAGTCTCTGATGTTATGGTCAGCTCAGAGCCACGTGGGTCAGCTCTCGAACACAGAACCCGCCCCTGGGTGTGACTAGCTGACTGGATGCTATTCCTGTTATTGCGGTTAAATGACAGGGTCACCTACATGTTACAGGCGTATATTTATTGGTGCGCGACCGCCATATATTGTCACATCTGCGCTGTTCTTTCTCTTGGCGGAGGCATGCGCCCACTTGTTCCTCCACTCATCCGTGTATCGTAGAGCGCGGAGAGAAGCCTCGTTCTTGTTCTCTTTGGGTTTTCCCTCATCCCCATGAGCGCCGGAGGAGCGTGTTTGTTCTGTTTGTCGCTCCTCCTCCTCCTCGTCCTCCTCCTCCTCGTCCTCCTCCACCAGAGAAAACAAAGGCGGTGGCACACTCCGCAGGCCCCTGATTGCAGTCATTAGCATGCGTGGGCACTCCCGGAGTGACGGCCCCTCTCCTCCGGGAGGGTGCGCTCGGCTCTCAAAGCCCCGCGGCTCGCCTGTTTTTAATAACAATCATCTGAAATCGCTGCAATTAGCCCGCAGATACGAGGGAGACGCAGAGCAGGAAGAGGGAGAAGAGTCGATGGTATTTTTTGGGGCGGGAGGGTTGGGGTGGGGGAAGGGGGGGGGGGCTCGGATTCAGTGAACCTTTTTAGAATGTTGGCTCCTCTTTCACATGGAAAATTCAAGAGGGCCTTTGTGTTCATCAATTATTAGCCAGTATAGCAACAACAAACAAAATAAGATCCATTGTGTATTTTTAATAAGAGTTGTACGACGCACCATCTTTGAACTGATTCCCAGGCCCACCTGGAGTCTACGAGCTCCCTTGTTGTACCCCTACGCCATGTTCCCCCCGTAGTGTTTCTCTTTGTGCCACTTAAAGGGACAGCTTCTAGGTTACCCAGTCCAATTAAATCCATTCCATATGTATGAAGCTGCCAATCCGGAGTCAATCCCGTGTGCAATAAGGCTAAGATGTGGTGTAGGGCAAACCAAATGTCAGCCCTGACATTAATGGCAGGCAGCTATGTCTCTTAGGCCAACTTGTAATGTAAGGTGGTTGCACACCGCACTATAACGTTCTAGTAGAGCCAAAAATGGTGTTGGGAGAGTAGCGTTATTTATTGTACAACTTTACGTTGTGATTTTTGTATAAAAGATCAAGAGTGGGAACTCACAGCATGCCCTTGACACATAGACTGGAATTTGGCAAACCTGTGTGTATACACTTTAAGCAGTAAAGCATTACTATGTTGTTGTAAGTCTACTCTATACACTGTAGTATTGCAAGGGGCTGATTTGAGTTTCTGAATATAAGTAAGTAACTTGTATGTAAATATAAGTCATTTACACACGGCTGACATCTTGATAGTTTGTAGTTTCAAGCCATGTGCAACATAAAATAAATGTCACAGTGGATCGGGGTCGTGGCAAAACCGACCAGCCCCCGATTCTTGTTTATTGGATCGGGACATCCCTAGCCACTCAATACAGCATCAAGCCAAGCTAGTAAGCCTAGTAAATATATATACACCCACTGCATGTGGCCACAGTATTAGGAGTGAAGCGGTACAATACAAACCCCTACGGTGTGCTTAATGTGCAGCACCACAGTGCACAACGCGAGACGCCAACGCACCGGTAATAATTACAGTGGTCGATTAAACAGAAACTGTTCAAAATGATTCTGGGCAGCATATGATAATGAAAACAAAACATTAAAGAAAGGTGTCATGAGCTTTATTAACCATGTACCCCTAATAAAATGACATGCCAGAGCAGGGTGCTTCAGATGTATTGCATTGTGGGGATTACTGTTATATAATATATTGATGGGTAATTTGCGGGATAAACATACAGTACTGTATGTAATTGTAGTATACAAACATACAGTATGTATGTAATTTGAGTGATGCACACAAACATGTGCTGACTAGACAAGCCAAAGGATTGAGACAGTGCTCATTATTTTAGAACATCTGGGTCCCAAATACAGAGCTTTCTGGCAATGTACTGTATGTCTGGGAGTGGTTAATGTTACAGTGTAATTGACATTAGCTTCAGACATTTTGAAGCTAATAATGCCCATGGTGTATTTGCCAGAAGGCTGAACTTCTACTGAACAGAAGGTTGCCATGTGCCAGAGGTCAACAAATGCCTACCACAATGTGTTTACATTCTGCAGTGAGGTTTGTCGCTCCACAGAAGTGGTCCCCAATCACTAATAAATAAATAGCTGGTTATAACGACCCATTCATTTGAATCAGGTGTGTTGGAGCAGGGAGACATCTAAAACATGCAGGGTAGCGGCCATCTAGGACCAGGATTGGGGAACCCTGCTCCACAGCATACTTTATTGCAGGGCTATTGAACTCCGGTCCTGGAGGGCCGCACCCTGCATGTTTTATATTTTTCTGTGTGTTCGACGTGTTGGAGCAGGGAGAGATATAAAACATGCAGGGTGCGGCCCTCCAGGACAGGAGTTGAATAGCCCTGCTTTAATGCATGTACAGAAATGTATCTGCATTAAATATATTACTGAATACAGTATGGCGAGAGAAGGAGATGATTCATTGTTGTCTGGTGAGTTCGGTGGGATTTTCAGAGTGACTTCTTCCTTGTCATGTCAGTCTCGTTTCTCTTTTGCCTCGATACAAGGTGATGTGTTGTCATGTAGCACCACCTAGAGGTCTGAATGAGATTAACAAGCTGCAATTCTACCGGTGTGTTCGGGGTGAGAGAAGTATCTTCGAGAACAAGTAGCACTGCTGTGGTTAAGGCTTGAAAAAGTCACTCTGAAAGCAAAAACTCCCCAGAAAAGAATAAAGAAGAAAAATAGACGTGCTGGACTCATTGTTCGTCCTTCTGGGACAGGGAAGTATGGCTGAGCATACACAAGAGAACCCATCGCTCTTTCAATTTCCGCCTTTGTTCACGTTGCGCTGAATTATTTACTTGTGTGTTTAAAAGATGGCTCGCGGGAATTTTGAACATTCGGCTTTTCAGCGCCTTCTTTCAGCCTGTCCGCTTTTAGTTACTCTTTTTATATGTTGCAGTCATACAGATGTGTAGTGTAGATATAATGACATGTATAAATAAAGAGCTATCACGGAAAAAAACATGTATATAAAGAATCCTGCTTTTTATGCTTTTTTAAGATGCTGGATTTAGTTGATGCTTGTTTTATCTTTTAACTGAAGCTATGCTCTCTACTGAAAAGGCATGGAAGTGTAGCGTCATCTCTTACACACAAGTACTGTCCTGGTTGTTTTTGCTTTGACTTTGATTTGTGGGCACTGCTGTATTTCTATTTGTACTCACGCGTGATTTTCTAGTATGTATTAAACATATACACCTTTACACTTCTAGGCACCCTTCGGAACTGTGGTGCTGCTATTGTATATTCATATTGTTCTGGCTATTGATGTTTGCGCAAGCTAGTATATACAATAAACATTAACAATGTGATTTTAGCTCGTCTTATTGAAAGTGGAGAGAGTATTTTTATTACGTTATCTCCTATAACATAACGTTTAATTTTCCAATTTAACATTCAAGGACTTCTTAAGACATCTGCTTTCAGAGATTCCACAAAGCCGTATTGGCTCATGGTTTAATTCCTGCCACTCTCCGAGACTGTGTTTATCTTGTACATTCATATTTATCTCTGCCAGTTATGCATCTGCGTAAGATGATTAGAGCTCTCATTCATGTTGCTGTGCTGAATATACGTAAAAGGCCAGCCTCTAAACCAAATCAGCAAAGTTCCCAAATAGAATTGAATGTGGTCTAGTCATGCAGTTTTCAGAATTATCTGAGGGCTGCATGTTTGGCAGGATATTTGTTTGTGGCAATGGCATTGATGAGTTTTTGAATATTGCTTTTCTTGCATGTTTATGCAAAACTCATCTTAAAGCCAAGCTCGTAAGTTCAAAGCCAGCTAACACCATATTTCCTGCAGACAAAATCCCAGTTGCAGAGCATAAATCCCATAATAATCCCCCGTGTCTCTGATGGTGCAGAAAGTACCTGTGAAATCCTACTCATATTAACGTCTTCATCTCATGGTAGACCATTTCAAATGATTCTGCCAGTACTGTCACAGACAATGCAGCGAGTCTCGAATGATAAACCTAGAACCGCAGAACCCAATTTTCATCGGCAAACTCCAAAAGCCACAGACGAGCTTCCAGCAGAGACCGCCTTCAGAATGTGTTCTTTTCATTTGTGCACTTTCAACAAAAAAAAAATCGCCACACTGACGTTACAAAAATAACACTCCACTGTGTTTCCTCAAGGGAAGGGGGAGGGGCAAATGTCATTCTTGTTTTTCTCCCAGTTCCCCATTCCCCCCCCCCCGCCTTTTCCTTTTTTATGTCACGACCACGGGTGAGCGCATGAGGCAGACGAGTGATTCCGTATCAGCTGTGATTTCCTCAATAGCCCAGCAGGGGGGCTTGGCGAGAGTGGGAGCGAGCTCGGCTGATGGGCACGGCCCCGGACTAGCCGCCACGCTGTGAGGGAGATGGCTTTGCTCCGCGACACTCCGACGACGAGGCACGGAAATGAATTGCTGAAGGCCCCTGTTGCCCGGATCGGGCAGGTCTACTGCTCCAGGAGCAGAAAGCAACAAAAGAGTCGCGGATAATTCCACCGAAATTACATGTGCGCCGGTTCCCGCTGCTCGCGTATTCATCAGGCCCCCCAGCTGTGCCACTAGTGATTTATAAAAATATGCAGTTCATCTGATGTGGCTATGTAAACTCAGTGTAAGGGTTATGGATGGCTGTGCAGACAGATTGTTTACGCAGGGCTCTCCATGGTGCCAGAGGGCGGAATCCTCTGGCACCATCTCTCTCATTGTTTTTCAACAGCGGCGTTATTGAGTCGCCCCATTACGATGCCGGTCGGCTTGTCTTGAGCCACCGCTGTTCCTAGCCTGACCTTGTGCGATCGCGAGGGACTCCTGTTGTGCATTCAGGCCGGCAGGCTGGAACGCCTGGCTCCTACTCAGGCCCTGTGCAGCGGAGAGAGACCCTGCTTAGCAGGCACCTCGACACTCGCACGCTTAATACTTGGTGAGGCGAGGGCTAGGATTAGCCGCTAGCGCCTCGCCGCGGTTGGCATTGTGTCGCTTGGCCGGACAAAACAAGGATGGACCGACCACCTGCAACCTTCGTTAGTACCCCTTTTCCCCCCAGTCTGTCTGTCTGTCCGTGTACGCTTCCCCTCCGCCCGGCATTAACGTCCACAGAGAGTGAGACGCTGCCGCATGATTAGCAGGGAAGGGGGGGCGAGGAGGAAGGGGGGGGGGTGGGGGTGTAGGGAAGGGTAGGAGGGGTTAGGCTCTCCCCCCTGCTGGTTGGCCTGGCTGTGTGGAACAAAGCACAGGGCATGGAGGAGGTACAGTACAAGCAGTAGGTGGAGCTCTTGTGTTGGATTTCACCTGCCCCTCTCTCTCTCTCTCTCTCTCTCTCTCTCTCTCTCTCTCTCTCTCTCCCTCTATCTTTCTCTCCTTGTCCCTTATTCTTCTACTCGCCCTCTCTCCCTCTCTCCCTCATTCTCTACTCCTCTCTGTCCCTCTCCCCCCCCCCCCCTCTCTCTCTATATCTCTCTCTCTCTCTCAGATCGTAGCAGAGGCGTGTTGCGTAGCCTAGCTGTGACCATGAGCGCTCGCGTGTTCTTTCGTGCTGTTTATTTTGCTGCCCGTGAGCAGCGTAGCTCGCCACTCTCTGCGACACCTCTGGCGTGCATGCAAACACAAATGTCTCAACCCACATATTTCTCTTCCTCCCCCTTAGTCGACCGCGGGCCCCTCCATCTCTCCAGCCTGTCAGCGGGCTTTTTCATTTGGCTTGCTGCTACAGGGGGCTCGGGCACTGGCAGATTACAACTCTGCAGCCAGTCATTTTCCATTTATCAGCTCCCACCCAATGTACCCCTCCATCCACCCCCCCCCACCCCCCCCCACCCCCCTACAGCATCATCCCATAC
>JAODLL010041683.1:5359-20856 GCA_026546735.1 Forbesichthys agassizii
TCACTATTTGTGGTGTGGTTTGGGTAACTACTGCTACATTAATCGCCATAGAGGTGGAAGTATATTTACTGTATGTATTGTACAGCCTGCATTTTAGCCTTTCACTATTTGTGGTGTGGTTTGGGTAACTACTGCTACATTAATCGCCATAGAGGTGGAAGTATATTTACTGTATGTACGCTGCAGTAATAAATGTGCACTATATACCACTAGGTGGTGGACATATCTTTCCCTATCCACATTGTCTATGTGGCGTGTCATTGTCTGCAGCCTGCAGTTGTTTTAATATAATGTGTGTCATTCAGTTGACTGCTCTCTCCTTTTTCTCTGCAGCACTGATTCTTAAATTGCTAAAAAGGCTATACAGTATATTGTAAATCTAAATGGATGACAATGGTCTTCGTTTGAACTCTGTCACACACTTATATCCACCATGATGAATGAAAAAAGGCTGATTTGGCTTTCTTACTTCTTGATATGTATCAAAAAAACATATTTTATATACATATAAAATAACAACAACATAAGTTTTAATATGCCCACTGTCCATCATGGTATGGTGGCCAACGCCAGTACTGCAGTGAAATTCTGTTTTGAGCATAAAGTATGTTTCCCCATCAATGACCCATAGCAAACATACAGTACACTTCTTAAACAAATACGAAAATAGCTGGAACACCACGCTAGTTCAATACATTGGTTATATTATGAAAGTAGTGGGTTGTTATTGCTTTTTTAATCTTTTCAAAAGCCCAGTAAAGCATTTATTTCTGCAGGAAGTCTTTACAATGAACGATTTGAGGAACATAACATATTAATTCACATTTCTTATGTTTGTTCCCAAAATGTTAAAATCACGGACTCAGTACAGAATATAGGCCCATTCTCTTAAGGTAAAGGCTAATTGTTTTGTGAATTTAGCCTTGTATTTGTCACATCCACATTGCACTGATCTGTGTTCTGTTGTAGGTGTGTGATACCTTAGTAAATGATTGTCTCATTCGTCCCACCTTTCCTGTCCCTGCCCTCTTGTTAATTGTCTCCTAAGTGTTCCCCCATTGTTAGTTTGTGTGTTTCCCTTTGTGAGTTCCTCAACTCTGTTAGCCCTTTGTTAGTGTGTCCCTGGAGTATCCCTCTGTCCAGAAGCGCAGCAGGGGCGGGTACGGTGGTAACAAAATCGACCCCCCCCCCCACACACTTTTGTAAAAAAAAAAATTAAAAAAGAAAGAAATGTATTATGTTTTAAATTTACGTCTGATGTCCGATGTAGCCTAACCTGAGTTACATTTGTTTATTTGCTTACTTTGATGACCATCATAAGGCAGCATTGGCTAGTCCACTATTCACTATTCAATGCCCCACCCTCCTTGGTTGTTGTTAGGCATGCAGGTGTTACGCCTAATTCGGTGTCCTGCCGAATTCAGTGACCCTTTCGAAACGAAGTATGTTAAATAAAGCAGAAAAAGCATGAAATATTTCGATAGATCTATAAATACTATTTAGAAATATCTAGACATCGATTAACCTTAAAACGATGAGGCTGGTGTAGATAAAGTAGATTATATTCACTTTTTATTCAGAAATCGCTAAAATCACAAGCTTTTTGCAGAGCAAACCACCATCGATAGCTAGTTAACCTTTTAGTAACCCTTTCCCGAACTAAAACACTTCGGGAGCGAGACACAAAAAGTGCACGAGAAATCACACACTCACACACACCAATAGATTGTACATGATTTGAGGTGGCGCATGCACACTTTCGAAAGGGTTACTGAATTCGGCAGGACACAGAATTAGATCTAACACCTGTAAAGTAAGCTATTTGCACCTGGCATGTAGGCTAATGGTGTTTGATGTATTCCAAAGGAAAACACATTTCTCAAATAATAGTTCTGAAATATCAGAGAGAAGCAGACAAAACTTTTTGAGAGCTACAGTATTTTATAATTCCACGAATCTCAATGCACGATCTTGACAATTCACGTGAATGACAAACATGTAGGCTAGACTACAGTAACAACAATATCCTTACATAACATGGTAAGTCAGCCTACATTGTTTTATTTTAAGATAATGTTTATTTATGACTTCTGTTAGTTTTATTATCTTGGCTTGCTTTAGACATTTGTTTAGCAACAGGATTTGTCTCACATCAATCTGGACCTCATAATCGCACAACATGAAACTTTACTGTACCATACAGTAAAGTTAGTTTTCGTCTTGGATCATCAGATACCATACATTTGATGTCATGTTCTTGTGTGTATGTTGGTATCGCCTCTTGCTTTTTTGGGTTCAGAAAAGCGAAAAAATACGACACCTTCCTCTTAGGCTGGTAAAACCATGTGTAGTCTAAAATGTGCAACATTTCAGCAATTCCCCTAAAAGATTGACAATTCCCCTGCGCATAACATAGGTTTGTTCATTGACCGTTCTTGGAAGGGGAATATTTCATAGCGGTTTGCTTCTTTTTTTAATAGGGAGATATATAATGTCATGTATTGTTGACCAGTGTTCTTGTTGGCATGTTGACCAGTGTAGTAGTCTAGTCTATGTCATAACCATGTGTAACGATGTCAAGACATTGCACTACAACTATAAATTACATAAATATTACTCTCAAATACTTAAACACATTCAATGGTTTAAGAGCATTTTGTTAGTGGCGAACTTGTAATGTTTTTGTCCTTCACGTGGGGGAGTGCGGTTCAATTCCCGGGTAGGACAGATTTCACTCCAGTATATTATTTTGTTTTAATAAATAAAAGCATAGTTGTACAGTATTAAAATTTGAGACATTTTCGTCACACTTTCGTCCCCCCCACCTTAAAACATCTCCTGTGCCACTGCCTCTGTTTTTCACCATGTTTGTCAGGTTAGTAAGGCACTAAAAAGAATGACACTCCCGCTCCCCCCCAACTTTCCCGACGCTCTATCAACATTTTCTAGTGATTCACATTTTGAATCAGCGAAAGGTAAAAGCAATCGCTAGCGTTTCCCCCAGTCAGAATCTAGGTAAAGGCTTTTCAGGTTTTCTTGCAGATTAATAGCAATTTGAAACAGCCCAAAAACAAGTAAATTGTTCTCATTGCATTTCAACATGATACCTCCAAATCACAGCAAATGGATGGATATGCGCCTTGTTGCTCGCCTGCTTATGTTTCCTATGACTCATTTGACCATTGTATTGTTAAAGCCTGCTTTCCTGATTCAACACTACGGCTACCCAACAACGACTGGTCTACGTTTTCTGATAGAAAATTATTCCTATAACATCTAAATTACTTCAGGTGCCATCCCCTTATCTCGGGAGATGCAGTGTCCAGGTTGGGCAATTTTAATACTGCCATCTCTTTTTCTCAGCCTTGCTCTCTCGGTCTCGCTCTCTCATTAGTAGTGGAGAGTATGCTACTAGGCCTACTGCTACTCACATCAGTAGTACTACTACTAAGCAAGAGAGCGTAGCCTATGTCGTTTTACTGCTTTGTTTATAGTCTGTACTTACCCGAGTGCCTCAGCCTGCATTGAAGTATTTACACTGCCTGTCCGACAATGCTGCTACAGTTACTCCTTAAAATAAATGTTTCATTTTAAATTAGTATGCTATGACAACAGCCAAAGGAAATTGACAGTATTACTTCCTGAAAGCCAGAGAGTCCTGTGTCGAGCTTGCAGGAATATACATTATATTTCTAAAAGTTATGGGATGCCTGCTTTTACATGCACATGAAGGTGAATGACATTCCATTCTTAATTAGTAGGGTTTAATATAGAGTTGGCCCACTCTTTCCAGCTATAACAGCTTCAACTCTTCTGGGAAGGCTGTCTACAAGGTTTAGGAGTGTGTTCATGGGAATTTTTGACCATTCTTTTAGAAGAGCGTTTATGAGGTCAGGCACAGATGTTGGACAAGGTCTGGATCGCAACCCCTGAAAAACAACCCCACAACATAATCCCACCTCCACCAAACTTTACATTTAGCACAATGCAGTCCGGCAAGTACCGTTCTAATGGCAACCGCCAAACCCAGACTCGTCCATCGGATTGCCAGACAGAAACGTGATTCGTCACTCCAGAGAACAGGTCTCCACTGCTCTAATGTCCAGTGGCGTCATGTTTGACACCACTTCATCCAAAGTGTTGCATTGCACTTGGTGATATAAGGCTAGGATGCAGCTGCTTGGCCATGGAAACCCATTCCATGAAGCTCTTTAAGTACTGTTCTTGAGCTAAATAATCCGATGGCCACATGACTTTTGGAGGTTTGTAGCTATTGACTGCAGAAAGTTGGCGACTTCTGCACACTCTGTGTCTCAGTATGCGATGACCCACACTCTGTGATTTTATGTGGCCTACCACTTCGTGGCTGAGTTTCTATTGTTCCCAATCGCTTCTACTTTTTTATAATACAATTAACAGTTAACCGTGGAATATTAAGTAGTAAGGACATTTCACAAATGGACTAATTGTACAAGTGTACTTATTTCACAGGTGGCCACCTATCACATGAATTCATTGAGCTCCTGAGAGTGACCCATTCTTTCACAAATGTTTATAGAAGCAGTCTGCATGCCTAAATGCTTGATTTTATACACCTGTGCCCATGGAAGTGCTTGGAACACCTGAATTCAATGATTCAGAGGGGTGTCCCAATACTTTGACAATATAGTGTATCTATCAGACATTAAACACAGAGTTTCTTATGTGACGTAGTACTAAATGGACGGAAGACGCTGAGACAACAAAACTAGCAACTTTCAAATAATGTACATCGACTCTGCACACACATTTTAAGCCCATTTTGGCAATGAAGGCATATCTATCTAGGCTGTTGAAAGACAGTAAGGTGAGCAAAAGGTTATCGAACTGTTGAAGGTAGAGAGCCTAAGTCACTTCCGCATTATAGGACCTGAGTTAAAAAAAAAGTATATGTCGGAATTCAAACAGGATCTAAAAATAATTGTATTCTCTCGTTTCTGGTCCGCCAAAAAATATCCAGGACACTGAATTATTAAATAATAATAATTATTATAAATTATAGCTGCAAGAAGCCATTGTCGGGCCTAGCCTAATCAGAGGCCGCAAAGGCACCAAAGACACACGCCAGCCGCGCGAGAACCGCCTGCCAGCCTAGCAGGACCAACGCTTCCCTGTTAAATTTAGTTTGAATCGGTCAAAGTGGAGCAGTGATAACTCCACTTCCTTATATGGGGATTTGCCACCAACTTCGAAAGCCTGTTAATACGCAACCGTAAATAAAAATAAAAAATAAAAAATCTATAGAACATGTGTACCAATTTTTCACCAAGATTAGACTATATTTGAGAGAGAAATTTAAAAAATATGTTTTTGTATCAAATTGGAAATAGTGGAACATCTAAGTAGATGCATCATTAGATCACATGGTTTGTTGGATTCAGGAGGTCCTAAGGAATCTACTACTATGAAATATTTGAAAATTAGTTAAAGATTTCAAAAGTTATTAGCAGAAACGTGAATCTTGTTCTTTGATATTATTCAAAACGACAGATGCAATTGCCATGAAAGTTATTGGGAAGGCTCATCACAGAATAGATGTCCTATCAAGTTTCATGTCAATCGGATGAGGTGTGTCGAAGATATAGGGTCACTTACTGATAGTGTATTTGATTGTGTTGTAGACAGGGCTAATGGTAAGCCACGCCCACCAAAGTTATTAATGGTCATAGGGACATAGGTCTGATGGGTTCTACAAAGTTTCAAGTAATTCTGATGTACACTTACTGAGATTAAATATAACATTTTTGAAAGCTCTAGGTGACGCTGTTCAAAGACGGTGGGTGGCATTAATAATATACTTCTTGGTTAGGCTCGGGGCAGAGTAGAGAAAGGTCACATTAAGTTTTGGTTAAAGCACAGAAAAAATATTCTACTAAACTTCCCCTTTGGTGGCTTCACCATCAACTTTGATAGCTTGTTGCTAAAAAGCCTTTTCAAAAATCAAAAATCCCTAAAAGTAACTTTTTGAGGAATTTTCAAAGAGTATCTGTCAATTTTCAAAAAGATCAGCTAGAAATGAGAAAAATACTTTTTTTAATGAAATTCAAAATAGCTGAGAATTTAAGGTGACTCATTTTGAAGTCACATAGTGTGCTCTATTCGGGAGGCTCTAGGGAAACAGGGTATACCAAGTTTATACATTTTCATGATACTAAGCAATCGTATTGAGCAAATATGTATGTCCAAAATAATACAATTTTGACCTTAGCCTGACCTTCAACCTTTGGAGGTGACCCTATCAAAATAAGTGTCAAAGACGTTAGGCTACATTTGTCCCAAAATTCACAACTTTTTACCATACGGTTTTAGGGGTTTCCATTTACTTCAATGACAGAATAATAACAATAAGGATTTCGCTACTTCGTAGCTAGGCCCTTAATAATACATTGTATTTGAGGACGCCTTTAAGACACTCAAAGATATTTTACATTGCAAAACAAAACCAAAACACAATATAAATACAGTTTAACGATCTAACTCGACAATTCAATACTACTGTAAATAGTTAACAGTGATTGTACATGTTTACAGAAATAAGTTTCTAACATATATAACTAATTTCAAAACAAATATCTGTATTTGCTTTACACTTTTAACTTTACAAACAGTTGACATGTGTAAAAAAGAGAGCTTAAGTCAAGCATATTTTACTTTAATTCCACAGTAAGAATTAAATTAAAATTCTCTTAATGCAGTGAGAATTGACTAATTCGTGAAATTGCAACAGCGGAGCAGTGGTTTGTAGTTTTGGTGATTAAAACATTGATAATGCAAAATGTATGTATGGATGGGAAAAATGAAACAGTAACAAAACAAGGGCTGATTACTTTATTATCAATTCAATTACAATTGAAAAGATTAAAAAAAATGTTTCTGGAAATTATAAATGAAAGTCTAAATGGATTTGTAGATATTTAAACTACTAAACTTTAAATTTAATTGACTTTAACAAGTCAGATATTTTTAAATATAGAGTTAAGCCTAAAGTACATTTACGTTGGATATCTTATCATCATAGACCATCAATGGTGCACAATTTATTTTTTTATATAAAAAACAACATATTATACTCTACCTTTGATAGAGAAATAAAAATTGCAGTTACTGTATGTCAATGACACTATTTCTTAATGATGAGTCACAAAGTGGCTTAAATCCAGAAATCTGAAATTCCCACCAATATACCAACATGATCTCATAAATTAACATTTATTGACAAGTTGTGTTAAGATTGATTGTACTGTACCATGTACTGTACATGTCGCATTTCTCTTTATGTAAAAGAGGTACATTGTAAATAAAGTATACAACTTTGGTTGCAGAAGGTGGATTTTAGGTATATTTGTAAACTTAGATTAGGCCAATGATTTCTTTAAGAATTGCCATATATTGCTGTTGAAACAGTGACATTTTTATAATTAAATAGTTTTAAAACTATTATTTATTAACTAATTAATGAAATATTCTGATATTGATTTTGCATAGGCCTACTGATCAAAAATAATTTGAATAAATAATATAATCTGCCCACATCTTTACAGAATAAAAAATATCATGCATTAAGACCACCATTCATCTTTATACATTTCAAAATGTTCAATCTTTAAAAATCACATTAATAGTTATAGTAACTCTGAGTTTCCTGTACCACATATAAAATGCATCTGTCTTAAATAGTAATTACTAAAGTATAATTGATTTGTTTGAAATACCTAATCTCAATGAAGGTTAGTCTCTACAGCCACTAGTCTTCACAATATGGAATTCCAAGACTACTTTACTTGAGCTAAACAAGCATGTTTAGTTCAAATGTTTAAAAGTGCAACTTGCAGGGTAACAACCACTAACGTGTAGGAAAGTGACACAATAAGGAAATTAAGAAGTTACTCTTTAACATTTACAATATTTTTGTATTGTTCTTTTTGTGCAGCTTTTGTGTTTTGGTCATTTTGTTTCAGGTAAAGATTTAGAACTTCAACACTGCGTCTCTTTTGAGAAACAGACCTAGCAACACAGTCGCCTGACATTCATCATCTAGCTACATATTTCAGTTGTGTGCGGTGCTCCATTTACAAAGGTTCTTTACAGTAGCCTACTGTGATGTAAAATACATATCAAAATATAACAAAACTAGTGTTGGCCGTATTATAGTGAATGTCGTTTACCAATATAACTAATGTGCAAGGATCAGCCTCACTCTTGTATTAGCCTAGCCTAACTAACAAAAAAGACTCACTGAATTACAACCGCTCAGACTTATTGTTGCAGTACATGCACTGCATGTACTGTAAAGACCATCTCACATTACTCCTCTGGCTCGCTGTTGCCTACAGGATCCAGTTCAACATTCTCATTAGAGCACTGTGGCCAGGCATTGGAATACGGAACTTTCTTCCCATCCTCCAGTTTGTGCTCTCAGATTAAATAACTTAAATTAACTTGTGGTCCCTCACACTTGTCTAAAGATACTCTTTGTAGGGATCGAGCTTTTGGGGTAATAGCACCCAAAATCTGGAATTCCATGCCCACATTTTTAGTTAACTGATTCTGTTCATTCTGATTGTTCCTAATCTGCAGTGTGGTTTTTGCAGTGTGCAGTAAAACGTTTTATGAAATAGTTCAAAGTGTACAGTACCTATTGTTTATTGCATGTTTCTGTTTTTGGATTGCGACACTGTATTATTGCTACTGTGAATAACTTTGTGACCTGTCTGTGAAAACAAATACACCTAACTTACTTACCTACGTACTTTCTTACTTACTTACTTATTTATTTACTTGACGGCTGCCAAGATAGTTTAACTCTCTTCACAAATTACCGATTACGGTATGCAATTCTAGTCCAGGATGCTACTGAACTTGTGTGCTACAAGAGCCAGCCTTTACTTGCGCAATGTTTGAGACACATCCCTGGCTAAATCCCTCAAGACAACTACTTGACAAGAGATATTTTGATTGATGTGCACGACAATGAGTAACTCGATGACCAAGTCAGACGTTAAACTTACACGGATGAATATGTTAGTAAACTTAACGAAAAACTCTGGCTGATTGCAAGTCTTGTAAATCTGTTAAATAAGTAGGCTACAGTTATTGCTTAAAATAAATAGAAAAGTTACTAAATAAAGCATTGCACTCGCATCAAACCGTAATTACAGATAGCCAGTGAAAATTGAAAGTACCACTTCACAAAGGTGCTGTCGAGCTTATGTAACATAGTGTTAATGGACGGAAGAGGCTGGTCTAAAACTAGTGCTGAGCTGACTTCATGAAAATACCCCTGCTTCTCAGTGAACAAACTGAAGTACACTGACTGTTGAATATTATGCATTACAACATTATGGAAGCATACTATGCTGTTGGAACAGCTGACATGGTTTCAAAGTTACTTATTAATATATTAATTCATTAGTCATAGACTGTTTACTGTATACTGTACATAAACAATTTGAATGAATCAAGTGATTTGATAAGTCCACCATTATTTCATAAACCCCTCACATTTTACATGTTAGTGACAATAGGTAGCTCATGCATACTGTATACTGCAAAGCCCTGGTTGTCCTGGCCAGCTTCTGAGTGTTGATGATGTCCAGGTATGTTGTGGAAACAGTAGGCACAGTGTGCTGTGGCCACAGGCACAACTTTTGAAAAGTTGGAGAAGTCCACTTTGTATTTGCCCTCTTCACTTCTGGAGATGATGGGCAGGAAGTTGTATCCCCACATGATCTCCTGGGGTATGAAGGAGGTCCGGACTTGGCAGGAGTTGCTGGTGGACTCTGCAGTGCCATCCAGGAAGACCACCAGCTCAAAGTCTTTTTTGTGAAGTGTGTCCACTGCCATCTCAAAGAATGGACTGCTTTTGTCGATGACATGGTAGAGTGTGAGAGGACAGACAAAAAAGAGGTTGTCTTTTCCAGCGTCCACCCTGAATTCAATGTTCACCTGGTCCATGATGATTGTCTCTCCATCTGGTGTGTTTGTTGTCTTCAGCAGCTTGCCATAGATCTGGCTCCCAATCATGAGGGTCTTGCGCAAGTTTGCCACTCTGATGGACAGGCACAGAGAACCATTTTTTGGACCGATCACAGCCATGTCACTAAATGTAATTGTCTTGGCTCGCTTTTTAGGTGAGGAGATTTTTGACAGGATGATTCCACACATGAAGCATTCGATCAGAAGTCCAACAACAGACTGGATAGTAATGAGAGTCACAGCACCTGGGCAGTAAGGTGTGATGGCTCTGCTACCAAAACCAATGGTCATCTGGGTTTCCACGGAGAAGAGGAATGCCGATGTGAGCCCAAAAACATTGACCACACATGGTGTGTGGTCAGCAGAGGGGTTCTGCCATAGTAAGTCTCCATTGTTGTGTGCAAGCCAGTACCATATAAGGCTGAAGAGGAACCAACTTAGGGTGAATGAGGTAATGAAAAATAAGAGGACAAAACGCCACCGGATCTCCACGAAGGTGGTCCAGAAGTCAGCAAGAAAGGCAAAGTGGGTTCTATACCTCACATTACCATATTCAATGTTGCAGTGGCCATCTTTGGTCACCAGTCTGGATTTGCGAATCTTTCTCTCAGCTTGTCGGTTCTGATTGAACCTCTTGAAAAGACCAGGCATTGTATATTTGTCTATCGGAAAATAGAAAAACAACATTTCAGTGTAAATATTAAATTGCAAACCATATAAAACACAATACCCCAACATAACCAGCAAGCATTATTATTTCAAAATGTTTTAAATAGGGCTGTCAAGACGGTCTGCGATCAAATTGAAATGTTAAAAACATGTTAAAAATCTCTAATGCATTGTATTGCTATAGTGATCATTATGACAATAAAGGTAATGTTTCAGATAGTAAAAAGAGTAGCAACTACTTGTTTCTATGTAAACTAAAGGGTGTTGTAGAGGCATAATTACAACCTGAGCAGAGACATAAATACCTATGTAATGCAATTGGTTGTAACCGCCCTCTATTGTTTACATTGCGTGGCATATTGTAGGCTACCGATAGACCATTTTGGGACCCGGACACGGGACACCTATTTTGAAATCGTGACAATTCCAAGCACAGCAATAATCCATAAACTGCAATACACGATTAATGTCTACTGAGAAAAACGATGCTGTCTTACTATCAATAGTGTCAACCACAACAAAAGTAAATCAAATCAAAATGTACTGTCAATGGCTCAGAACATTGCAGCTCCGGTGGAGTCACATACTGGTTATCGTTTATTAGAGTAGATCAGACTCATAATGTGGACAGACAACTTGCTCACCTTGTTTAATAAAAAGGTGGGCTTTCTAACACCTACTGTTTATCTCTCTACAGTACATCTTGTAGGTCTTCCATAGCTTTCCAGATAGCTACCTTATTCCTTTCAAATTCAGTTTTGATTTGAGGTAGTATAATCCAGCCCTAGTTTTTACCCTTCAAAGGAACAAAAAACAGATATGTCAGAGGTTTTATACATGTTTATATTTGCCTTTTTTCAATGAAAGGCATCCAGAAATAACATTTATTTGTATTATTATTATTATTATTATTATTATTATTATTATTGTTTATTTATTATATATATATTAGTAGAGACTATCGAAATGGAACTGCCCTGGCAGTTGCTACAAATGACGGTTTGATATTTCACATTGACTTGCAATTGATCGCGATAAACAAATGTATTCGTTTGACAGCCGTAGTCTTAAGACATTTTATTCAAATTTCTATAGAGTATTACAATTGGAGAATCTGCAAATCATAAATATTTTAGCAGTATACATTATTTAATCCGAACATATTCTTCTAAGGTTATATGAATAAGGCAAATTTATATTACAAGACAATTAGATCACCAGTGATTCTGGTAACGTCATAATCAGCCTATGTGTGTGTAAAGTCTGTTATGTAACCAATTATTACTAATAACTGTGTATTCATTGTAGTCAAAAGTGGATTGTATTACGGCAAATACGTCAGTACTATTGTGTTATAGATACCATAGAAATTTGGAAATTATTTTCTTAGACTGCATATTCTGAAACATTTTGAAGGAGTGACACTACATTTCATACCAAGATATTGTGGTTTCTCAATATACAGAATCTACAGTATAAGACTATGGCTTAGTTAATAAACAGTATATTTGAATAATGCTAAATGAGTTACATACAGAATAAGTAAAAACACACAGTTAAATGTCTTTATGTTTAGCATGCAATAATAGATACACTATGTGGAATCTATTCACATTGACATTTAAAAAGGTATCGCTAAAAGATGATTTTGAGAATTAAGGTAATAAATGTTATTACTGTTTCATAATGTCTTATATAGGTTCATTTAAATACAGTTACAAAATTGTACTTAATAAATGAAACATTTATTTATTTATTACAGTTATTTTTATAACAGATGATATAACATTAGCTTTTTTGTAATATATACGCAAATGGTCAGTGCTTACTTCTCTTGCCTCTACCCAAAACATTGGTAAGCAGCCATTATGTTTATTTGCAGTGGGTTATGCTGTATATCCATATCTAACATTTAATTATCGTCTTAGTCAAACTCACCTCTTATGGAATAATTGTTGATTTACTAGAAAGCAAATTCAAACATCAGTACAATGCCAAATTGTGATGTCCGTAAATCCGTTATTCCCAGACACAGTTTTCACAGTTTGAATTGTTGTCCCTAATTCTTATGTTTGAATTATTTTTTAACAATCTGAACAGCATGTATTACCTACACTGCAATGACGTTTTCTGATACATGCACACTAACGCCTGCATGCATTTATAATGTCCTTGTTTATTGTATTGGAATGATTCAGATAGTTTTTCCACCCATGTTAGGCTGCGCTCTATTTAGCCTTGCACCATGGGTCAGGTGCCAACATGACCACTGACCTGACCTCCTCCCATACCACCAAGTTCCCTCCCATGCTAGTGTTTGATACTGCAGCATTGTATATGATATTGTGCACCAAGACGGCTTGTAACTCATACCAGTTTTAAGGGTTAAGTATACCTTCAGAAATAATGTATGCATTTTAAAATGTGCATTCTTCCCTTTTTAGGGATCAGGAATAGCCTTGTGTATGTGTCATTATTTTCTGCAGACATGCACCCATGCACACACACTCACAAACAAGTGTTTGTTTCACCAGTTTCACCAGTGACTAATTGAAGACAAAGGTCTGTTTAGTGTTGGTTGGGGAAATACTGTGTATAATACAGTATAGTACTTTAGGCTATATGAATTCCAGTGTAAAAATCAACAGTGTCTGAGATACTAGCCTGTTTGGCATCACATCATAACACACAGTCTATATGCAAATGTTTCCTGTTGACCATGTATGAATGCTTTTGTATATTGAATTACTGACACGTGTCTGATTAGATATTTGCATTAACAAGGTGTGCACCTATTTAAGCCTACTATAACCTCCTTAGTCTGTTTTTAGTTCTTGTAAGTAAACAAGAACAGGTATTGTCTTCCTAATATATACATAAAGTAGCATGCTGTATTATGTTCATACCTGGCAAAGCAAGAACAATCCCTGTAGGGCCCCTGTAGGACTTTTTTCAAAAACTGCTGGTCTCCCCGATTATTGGTTAATTGCATAATGAGTGGATTTATCATGTAATTAGCTGCCAAGAAGAAGCTATGTTATCTATTGGTTGCACATTTATAGTAAAATTAAATGTATGACTTAACCGTGAGATAATCTTAACATTGAAAATCTCTTGTCCCTATTTTACACCCGGTGCAAAGCGGGCAAGTGTCTTTGCTAGTTTCAGACCGACGCAGTGTGTCCAAACGTGGATTTGGACACACCCTAATTTGCGCCTTGTGCTTTAGACCGTGTGCTTAGATCGATAAAATAGGACCCTAAGGTTTAACAGTCTAATTTTGGTTCTGCACATAATTATTTAGTCGTTCTTATAATTTATATTACGATAAACTAGCAAAGGTTGTAGTCTGTAGTTCCAGCACCGCAATGGAAACAGACCGAAAGATATGGGCCATCTGCGAAGTGCCCAAAGTTCCAGCAGTCAAAAAGCATCTAGGAAGATACAGTATTACACCACAAAACATCCAGTAGAAAGAGTCACACATTACACACAAGACACTGCAGGCTAGGGCTATTCAACTCCGGTCCTGGAGGGCCACACCCTGCATGTTTTAGATCTCTCCCTGCTCCAACACGCCTGATTCAAATGAATGGGATCAGGCTTCTAACAACCTTGAATCAGTGCTCCAGGACCGGAGTTGAATAGCCCTGCTGTAGGCCAATGCCGGGGGACTACACCATATGTCACAGATGCGGCTATGGTGGGAGATGCTCATAACACAACACTTAATTGTACACAAAGGCAGAACAAGACACAAAATTATGGAACCCTTTCTCCAATAATGCTACAAGAAGATTACTCACCTTAAACTAACCAGCTGAATCGTTCTGAAACAAAATGTATTGTAATTCATTATTATTATTATTTTTATTATTATTATTATTATTACTCCTTGTCAAAATTAGATGTAAATTCCCTTTACGTTTTACTCATTATAGTGAATTAATTCACTTTACTTATTGTTAAGCTAAGCTAATACATTTTTATCAAATTCACCAAATACTTATGCATGCTAGCTGCCCATTCTGTATAGGCCTACAACCAGATTACACGACCACATAATTTTGACATGTCAATTCATAGACAAGCTTCATTTAGGATCTTAAGTGCAACTACTGCAAAACCTAGGCTATATGTGTAACTTCATTAATGTTAGCTATTCCTAAAATTCCCTATTAAACATTAATGGATTGCACACACATGCTAAAATGTAGGATACTAACTACAATATGCAATCATACATACTCACAATAGTCTTGATGAAACTGCAGGCCACTCAACTTCCTTTCTAAGTAAATGTTTGTAATATTTGCTTTTCACATCAAAACACATTGTACCCTATATTTTTCCACTTCATTGATAAGTTGCTCAACGTCCATGACTGCTGGTTCGGTGGGTGATACCTATGAGAAGAAAAGAACCCCATGTGGGATCCCAGACTTGCACAAAAATAAATATGGTTTCTGCACGATGATGCCATTGGCGTGTTCACTAATAATAATGATACTAATAATGTATTATTATTAGTTATTATTATTATTATTATTATTATTATTATTATTATTATTATTATTAAATACTGTGAATAAATTATTATTATTAATATGATTAAATATAGTGAAGAAATATAATTGTACTATTTACAGATTATTTGTAGTACTCACATAGTAGTACTTCTTGTTTGGATTATACAATTTTACATTGAGAGATACATAGTAAATGGCTTGAAATATATATATATATATATATATGTGTGTGTGTGTGTGTGTGTATATGTGTATATATATATATATATATATATGTGTATATGT
>JAODLL010041693.1:0-20852 GCA_026546735.1 Forbesichthys agassizii
CACGCGTTACAGTTTCTGTGTGGAGTCAAAAGGGTCTAACTCTGTGCCACCGCATAACTATAGATGTGTTAAAAAATAATGAAAATGTATATACATAAATATCCAAGTCCTGATCGGGAGGTAACGTCCGATTCCGATCGAGTCTGAAATCACGTGATCGGGCCCGATTTCCGATCGCATGATCGGATCGGGACATCCCTACATGAGAGCATAACAGGTCTTCTATATGGCCCTCTTTTCTAGTTGACACAGCACTGTTCAGCGCACAACATCTCTGCAGTTCCTCAACGAAGGGGCTTCAAAGCACACTGCATCTAACCCTACTGTCACCAATCAATGGGCTATGACTAGTGTTGTGGGTGTCTGAATGGAAATGAATGAGGTTGCAGGGTTGCGTTATTTCTACTGTGGGAGGGAATCAGTATGCCCCACTTCTTCATACCTTAGGACAGAAGAGACATGCAGAGAGGTATTCATACTCTAAACACCGTATGCCAGAATGAATATCACTGACTCCACTTCTTTCTGTGTTGGGTGTGCTTTAATATTCCAAATCTTTGGTTAGTAAAACATTCCTGGTAACTTTGTTTCCATTGCCAGTCCCAAATCAGTGTTTTGCTTGCTTTGCTTTCTGCGTATTTGCAGTAGAAGTACAATCTAGGTTTTAGTGCTGGCACAATTTTCTTTTCAGTTTTTTGATTTTCAAGGGTTTATTAGTAGTCAATAGCCAAAGTTTGGTAAGGGCGGAGGGGGGACGCAGACAACAAAACTAGGGCTGCCAAACTGTTAAAGAAATACAATTTTAAAAAACAGATTAATCTAATTACAACATTTGTGATGAATCGAATTCATCTAAATACATCTCATACATTAATATTTGCCTTTTGCTCCATTTCATGTGACCAGAACTCAAGGGAATGACATCTTGACCTTTATAATTCTACAGTCAAATTAGAAAAACACTATCTAGACAAAATCAGGTCCTTTTGTCTCCAAAAGTAGTGTCCAGCTTCTTCCAGAGGACAACAAAGTTTTGTCCAAATGGAGAATGTCCGTTTCAGACGAGTTCTCACCTACCCTGTGAATTCTCTGCAGCAACACACATGCGCGAAATTGACAGCAGACAAATTCGCCTCCCCATTCACTTTAATTATATGCGAGTGAAGGAGCAAATACAACCTTTGCTTACTGTGGTGGAGCAAATCGCATCTTCCCTTTGTCTAGAGATCATACGTATTTAGTAAAAGAGTAAATGGTCCACACTTTGATAACTGTTCAAAACTATTTTGTTACATTAGGGCGACCGTGGCGCAAAAGGTAGAGCGGTGCAACGGGTGATCCAGAAGTAGCTGGTTCGATCCCGCCACCAAGTGGCGGTTTCCATGAGCAAGACACCTAACCCTAACTGCTTCTGGTGGTTGTGTGAATGTGAGGCCGTCCTGCAGCGCTTTTGAGTGGCCGGAAGGTTAGAGAAGCTCTATATAAATGCAGTCCATTTACCATTTACATTGGCCAGGTCCAGACAATAAAGAAAAATATTTAGTCCAAAACACATTATTAATCACTTCTGTCTGCACCTGTGACTGACCAAACTGTGACCAATAAGAGTTATCCAGTCTGCTATAGCAAATGACAGTCCTTGTTGAAAGTAGACCCCGTCTCTTCTTACAGACCAAGTCAGATGTGCTGATTAGTGTTTGGGAATCAATCGAATCGTCGAATCGTCGAACATATGTATCTTTTTGTTTTACCGAAAAAATACTTCTCAAGGGGCAAATACGCATGCAAAAAGCTTAAATACGAAATATACACAAATCCCAACATTTTGACTTATATCTGAATATCTACACATATCTCTGAATAGTCTGGGCCGGCCCTAATAAGTTGCATACATGTCAGACCTGGTTATTGGAAAAGTACTCTATATTTGTATTTAGTGTGACTAGTGTATTTTCAGGTTTCAGGCACTCTCCTGGATATTTAGTTTATCCTGCTGTACCTACAGTTTGACTTTAAATTCTATAGTAGTTTGGTCAAAGGGGACCTTAATAATGTCAGCCTTGAATTACAGGTATCTTTGCAGTGGTCACCATCAGCTGAACTGTCTTAGCCCTGGTGGAGTCATTGAGCTGCTGAATGCATGTCTTATTCCATGTGTTTTCCACATCACTGGGATTTATAATACACCTGTGCTTTGGTAGGACGGGCAACTCATCAATATCCAGGGTTCTCTGTTCGCACGGAGGTGACTTATTAAAAATGTTTCCTTCTGCCTCTGCACAGATCAACTGGCATATCTCATGCCTCCTTTTTATGTGATAAAATATGGGGAGGATATTGCCAGTCTCAGATATCTTTCCCTGTGTGTGTGTATATAAGTAAAAAATCTAAGTAATTCTAAAGGTATGGGAGGAATGGGAAATGTTTGTTGCCCAGTACCTCTACTACCTCTCATCCCCTGCAGTCACACACCCATGGGGCATTGGGGCAGGTTCTGAAGCCATTCCACCAGCTCTGAGCATCCTGGAGAATGGGACAGGGGGGAAATGTGTGGACTTAATGTGGCAAACGGAATGGCAGTTGCTATGGTGATGTTGCATTGTTTACAAATAATGCAATAAAAATATATTTAATACAATTTAGTGGCAAATATTTCATGCTAATATTTTAGTATTCTAGTGTTGTTGCAGTAAACGTATTACCTTCTCATTGTTATTTTCTCAATTTGTGTCATTGTGTCATGCCGCGTTAGTCTTCCTTATTCCTACAGCAGCGACAGCAAAGCTATGTATCAAGCAGCTGATTTGTTCCTGTTATGCGTTTGAGATTCAGAGCTCAATGAACAAATGAACGGCTTCTTATCATGACATGGTGAAATTGAAGGAGAAAAGAGTGAGCCTGCTTATATTTATAAGTCAAGTTAGCCATGCAGAATATAATTTTTTTTGGTCAGTTATATTCATCATCATGGGTCTTTTATCAGACAATGTGAAGAAGACCCTCCCCCCACTCTGTATTGTTGTCTGGCTCTCTGCTGTGGTCTCCCTGTGTGTTAACCATGACAGCTTTTGTATCTCTGTCACCCTGGTCTTGGATGTACACTGGGATTCCACAATAGCGTGCAGTCTAGCGGGAGAAAAGCCCCTTTGGTGGCTTGTCCAGTGGTCTTGTGGTTTTGTGTGTTTAAAGAATCTGCATTAATTATAGTCTTTCTTCCTCCTCTCAGCGGTTCAGCAAATGAAGTAGTGAGAAGCTAATAGAGCACTAGTGTGTTTTTGTTTGCAGACTTAAGGAAAAATAAATTATAAAAAGAGGACCCGCGAACATTCAAATATGACGACCAACACCACTACAGGATAATATAAGCTGCCAGGACTTCTATATACTATATGACTGTGCTAAGCCCACACAGTTGGCCACTTTTATGCTTCTGAAGATTTCCTCTGTGGTGAGCCATGTGGTACGGTGTGAATACCAAGTGTCTGGCATAAGCCTATCCCCAGCTCAAGGTTATTTATTGGAAGGACTCAACTCTTGACAGACAATGGTTCCAGCCTGTCTTTGGGCGCACATCACATCGATTGACAGGTCTAAAAAGTAGCATTCATCAAATATTCTATCATTGCACTTAGTGAAATATAAATGATTAATTTCAACCACTTCCATTGCAAGTAGCTGTTTTTCCATCATTTTAATGCAAATTCGTCTGTGAGAAACTGAAATGGAACCGGATTAAAAGTTTCAGTTCCATTCCAGATTACGTGCTCAAATAATTGATTTCCACTTCAATGTTTATTCAGTTAAATCAACGTCTTGAAATAATATTGGGCCTTTTTATGGACAGGGCATGTCCTCATGGACTCTGGACCTTTTTTCTTTGATGAGGACGAGAGACCATTCAAGGAACTGTAATCATTTTTACATTATCGTGGGACCACATTGTATAATTAGAAAGGGCTGATTTCCTTGACCACAGCAGGGGCTGAAATTGCAGGCCTTGCCCAGCCAGGAGTACAGCTCAGACACTGAAATAGCACTGGCAGATTTCCGTCTGTGTGTCCCTCTCTGTGCTGTGCAGCTTCGGTCAGATGGCAGCGTATTCACCGTAACACACTCCAGGCTGTTCTGCAGCATTTGGATGACAAGCTTTTATGTGGGGCTTATAGTTTCTTTAAACCATCACCTCAAATTACAACTTGGTCATAATTTATTTAGCATGCTATGGTTGAAACCTGTATTGCCTGTGATCTGGCTTGGTGTAAGCTTTAAATTATTGTACTTTATTATGTATTTTTTATTTTAAGTTAAGCTATGGTGAGAATGTATTACTTGTTATACATGGTTCAATTGATACTTTGTGTCATTTAATTGAACTCTGTGGCTTTGTGTGGGAATTCCCTGTTTAATGACAGAAGGACTTTGGCTCGATGCGTTATCTGAAATTATCATGAAAAATAAATAAATGAAATGACTAAAACACTCAACACCTTTTGAGTTGGATTCGGCCCTCTGTTTTGTTGGCTGCCTCACAGTGGTGGTATTGTGGTACACAAGTGTCTAGGTTAATTGCCCCTCAAACAGTTTTCAGTTCTGCATGAATGGTGCTTTCTGTCCTGTGTAACTTAATGTGTCCCTTATCCTAGCAGAACTCTCTGGACTAGAGCTTTGGCACTCTATGTCCCTATGTGGCAGGACAAGTGTCCACTCACAGCAGCCCTGGTGATGATTGCATTAGATATATGGAATCTTGCTGATTTGTTTAAGAAATGCTTTTCCAATTCCAGTATGCACACTAATCAATAGAGCTAAATATATATATATATTGAGCTAGAGATAGAATGTAGCTAATGAGCTAATAGTTTGGTTTGTTACCATTTTGAAAGTAGCTGACTTAACTTTGAAAAGGTCGTTGGGTTGAGATATACATTTGTGCACTCGATTATATTTATCAAGTTCCTGGATGCCATCCATAATACAACATGGCATATGGCTTCTTGCCAGGCCTCTGCCTCTGCGCTGAATCCAATAAATATGGATGTGGATCTTCTCACAGGCGATCTTGTTCAGGTGAGAGTGGTGGCAGATTACGGGCCTTGACTGAGCAACTGTTCACTTCGCAAGTGTCCGGTCTCCAGTGTGCGTGCGGAGGTGTCGGTTCAGCCTGGTCACTTCCTGTCTCTGGCAAAGCCCTTTTAAAACACAAGACAGCTTTGTGTCCCCCACGGCAAAGCCACTGTCGACAGAATGCGACTGTTTTGGATTAGCCCTGCAGCCATGTGATTCATTACTCTGAAGGGGGATGTGAAATGCTGGGCGCTCATAGAAGTGTGTCGCCCATGTGACGGTGTTCTGCAAATTGGTACCTCTGGCTGCAGACAGGCGTCATGGCTGATCTGCTGAAGTCGCTCCAACAAGAGAACCAACAAGCGTGGTCCTGAAAACAGAACCAGAGCGAATTGTCATTACTGTGGTTCCCCACATATGCTATTATGATCTGGCTAGGCTTGCTGACGCAGTAGCTATATTATTAGAGGTTGATAATTCGTATATTTTAATTTGTGGTTATGATGAGGGGGCAACTTTGATGCCATAGAATACATTATTTCGCTCTCTGCTGGCTGCATTGAACTTTCCGTGCTGGATCGGTGCCCAGTTATGCAACACCTCTGTATTTTCAAACTAGGACTTTAAATAAAGAGGGAGGTGAAATCAGCAGCAAGTTCATCTGTATGGCTCAAGTGGGAAAAGGTTTGCTAAAAGACTGAACCAACATGTAGAAAAATAGACCATATTAGGCCATAGGCACGGCAGGTGTACAGTGTGTTGGTGTGTATTATGTTCTGAACTCACAGAATTCTATACTGCTGCAACCAGCTCAACAGGTATTCAACTATTTGCCGTTGCTATATAGATTTACCCTAAGGAGGTCATTTGGCGAGAAAAGCCCATGAAAGCTGTGCTTGATGCAGTATTTTGTTAGAGGCAGAAGAAAACCGGGAGGAATAAGTGAAAATTCTGTGCTTTAAGAAAGTCTGATGTTTATGAGATTAGGATGCAAGGCTTTGAGCTGCTGTGCATTATCAGGCCAGTAGTCATGAGACGTGAGAGGACACTTTCCCACAGGTTAGGTTATCTCCATTTAGCCTTCGTAGCCTCATGAGCTCGGTACAATGTGGCTGTGCTGGATGTGCTATTTTAAAACAGGCCATGGCGTAAAATACTTTACCCTTTGGCATCTCAATCCACTTTAACCGCTGCATGAACTAAAACATCGACTATTAGGCACAGTTCAGAATCGTTGCTTGTTTGTTTTTGTACTGCACTTAAAATGATAGCTCACATGACTCATGAGACACATATTCCTGAATAAAATCAAATGTTCAGCCATTCTTGATGAATGGGTTGGCACACGTTGGGTAAGCTCTATCCGCACTAAACAACCCGCCCGTGTGCTAAATGAGTCACCCATGTTATCTCAACTCAGTGGTCAATGACACGGTCATATTTACTTTGCTAGCTGGGCATCCTCGTCCATGCACACCTATGGCATGTGAGAAGCTCACTGGCCCATGACCTCAAGTTTAAACACACACCACGCGGCTCCACATTCCCATGGGCCTGTCAAGATTGTTGGACTCCCTCCATCTCTTTTCACCTCTTTGACAGCTTTAGATATATAGATGTTTGTTGTTTTTTGTCAGTTCAACTTTGTAGCTTACTTTTTAAGTGCTTGAGAAGGAGAGACTCCCTGTGGTGTCTGTTGTTTAAGTGGCATACATGGCTTAATTGGCAGGTTTTCAGGTCTGGCTATGGTATAGGCTGCAACTTTGTAATACATGGTAAATGGGTCTGCATATATTTAGCGCTTACCCAATATTCCGGCCACTAAACACTTTACAGTATAGCCTCACTTGAACCCATATATTCATTGCATTTAACCATTCATACACACTTTCATACACTGATGGTGATGACGTCCACGCAAGGCGCCATCCTTCACTTGTTGGCAGGGTTTGGACCAGCGGCTTCTCAATCCCGTCTCGCACCGCTCTACCCACTGTGCCACTGCCGCCAGTAGCTTATTGAACAAGCACTAACCCCGCATTTACACGGACGACAAATGAGAGCGACATGCTTGTTGCTTGTCGCTAGATGGCCGTGTTTTGGGCATGTGATTCCCAGGATACAGAACTAAACAAGAAGGCTAGATAAATCTGCTAGCTTAAGATGCGTCCCCTTGCTTTTTTATGTAAAAATTATTTCAGCAATGATCATGTGCTTTTTTTTCCCGCCATAGAAATTGTCTGATCCACAACCAAACTGTCTGAATCCCATTTTTGTAAAGCAATGTCGTGAGGTCAACGTATACACACATTTTTGCAATCAACAAATCAAATATATGTCAGCAAAAAATGCATACATGCGGGGCGAATATGGTGACATTAAAAAGACTATCTATTCTATCTAATAACTACCATAGCCTACTCACTAGGAAAATGGACAGGAGACTTTCCTCTGGTTTCAAAAACGTTTTGTCACGCTACCTTTACTACCATTAGTAGTTGCCATGTCCCGCCGCTCTGGATTAGCATAAAATCAAACCTCGTTTTTCGTCCGTGTGAACGCAGGGTTTACAGCTACCGTCAGCATTAAATGCCATGGCTCGGGCAAAACTGCTCCCAATTGATCGAAGGTCTTTGAATGGTTTTGTCGTCAGCAGGTGACGTTCATGGCCACAGCGGATACAAGAGGGGCCCACCTGAAGGAGTCCACCAGCCTCCGGAGCCTGGCACCTCTCACCTTCGCACCCAGGATGACGTGTTCAGGCTGAGCCTGGCCAAAGGAGTGTCCATGTCGCTTCCCTCTTCCCCTCTCTTGCCACGACAGTCCTACATGATGCCCTTACGTTCCAGCAAGAGATCGCCAGGTACGCTTTTACCTTCGTCTTTCAGCATGCAGATCTGCCCGGCCTGCGTATTGCATCTACGTTATTGTCCCTCATTTTGACTCCATAGGCACACTGGTTATTGTAGATGCAACATGATCTCTTTAGCACCGTAGTTCTATAACCCAAAGGCCATTCAGTTTTGCTTTAGTTTTGTATTTCTCATTCAATATTATTGTAATATTGGCTTCAAACGATAAAACACAATAACTCCTATTTGCTCTAAAGGCCTTTTTAGCGAATTTACATTATGTTAAAAAAATCCACCCAGCCACATTGTTATCCTGATTACTATGTCAGATATTGGCCAGATTAAAGGCCATTCGTTTGGGGTTTTAAGATAAAAGCCAGTGGATTTTTAAATATGTATTAATGTAGAGACAGAGCCTGTGTACGTATTCCTGCGGACAACTTCTCAGTGCCAAGTGACTTATGAGTGCTGTAAGCTTTTTCTTTTTGCTTGGGATTTCTATCCCATCGTAGGAAATGTGTCTCCTCTCTGTGGACAACCTGTAAAGGTTTCCTGTCCTCCTTCAGAGGCTCTTGTCAGTGCTGCTGCAGTACTCTAAAACACCTGGATAGTCGCTTCCTTGGAAAACGGAGAGAATATTCTGGGGACAGTTAGCCAGTTGTGGTTTCTATAGCAATCGGAGGCTACGTGTAAGCACATTGTGCTTACAGGGGTTTGTTTGTGTCGGCCAAGCCGTCTTATTTGATCAGCTTCCGTGAGGATGCTGGTCACTATGACACCGCCACTTGTTTACATTTTATTGGCTGTTAATGTGTGTTTACTCAGCCCAATTGCCAGCACTCCCCGGTTCTTTCTCTGCCTAGCAGAGAACCCGCGTTTCAGCAGCAGCTGTAGGTTGTGCAGCCTTCAAAATAGAGGCCATTCTATCTGGATGTGTTACAGATCGCAAGACATGGCAGGGAGGACAGCACCCCTTAAAGTGGTCACTCCAGCCCCACGCTCACATCTGGGAGTCATCTGTGTGCTATCTATCCTTTGTCTGGCTGGATGTTGCTTTGATCGTTGGATGTGTTGATGTGTAGGGCAAAGGCCTGCACAGTGTACACATCTGGCATGGTTTGGCACATGCTACAATGTGTGCTCCTGGTTCAAGCTCACTTTTCTACAAAATATATCCCCCACCGCCTTCCACAAAACATGGCAAATGTAATTATTGTTTATACTGTACGTAGAGGGTTCAACTTGATTTCATTTTTATTGTATTCTATTTTGATGTTCCTATGGGGAGGATCCTATTCTGAATTCAGTTACAGATAATGATGGGAATATTTTACCATCTGACTCCTGTTTTCATTTGGGAGATTGTGGTCGCGTCAGCCCTTTTTCTTCCCTAACCTTATTCGCTCTGCACTATCTCAGCTGTAAGGCTTGAAGGCTGACACTGTAAAGTAGAAACATGCTAGCCTTCATTTGAACATAGCCTGCTGTTGCAAGCACACTTGCTTAGTTTGAGATTATAGAATATGTGGAGTTAAAATGTAATAGAGAGGAATTTGATCAACAACTTGTGATGTGTGGTTTGCTGGTGGGTACTGCCATTTACACCTCTGCTTCCACTCCATGTGCAATATTGGTGTTTGTGAGTGATTGTTTTAAACCCCTCAAAGAGAGATCTGATGCTGTGCAGATTTACAGCAGGGGAGGAAGGGAGGTCTGAAAAAATCTAGCTGGAGCAGGATGAGGGAAAGGTTTGTGAAGGTGAAAAGGGCCCCCAGAGAGACGGAGAGGAGGAACACTTATTAAAAGCTCATTCCCTCGATGGCGTTCCGAGTCTCCGAATAAGAGACAGTGGACTGACAATATAGGATGTTGTGGAGGACAGCAAAAGATGAGCGCTGGGGGAGGGTGGACTGTAGGCAGTCCTCCGCTCGTGTCCTTTACAGGTATGTGTGAAAACTCACTGGGAGGGAGTTTACACCTCCAGTTAATAAACGCATACTCCGGGAAATGCCTCAGCACCGTGTCAAAAAGGACATAGGCCATAATGCTGTATTTTCTCTTGTTCAACCAGGCTAAGGTTAATAGAGGGGCTCAGTTTAGAGCTTGTGCACCTGATGCAACAACCCAGTGTCTTGCTGTCATTATGTGGAACAAAAAATATGTTTGGAGATGCTACACTCGGTTTGACTACGACAGTGTCCTCCTCAGCAAAGGCAGCTCTGGATAGGATCTTGCCAGCTATGTCCATCGCCCTCCATATGGACAACTCCCTCTCAATCTTTTTATTCTACCTGATTAACACTGCGTTCATCTATCTACAATATTCATCCATCTTTCTAACCTTCTCCCTGTCTAACAAGACATGTAAGACTGTAACAGGAAGTGGTTTCTACAGCGTTGTTAGCCCCCGCTTAATGGGTGTCCTTCTCATTCAAACTTCACAGGGGACAAGAGAAAAACATGAGGTTAATTGGTAGCATGACGGCTCCCTGAGCTACAAAGGCCTTGTGCTTGTAGGCTGCAGTAACTTTGATCAGCTAAGCCCCGATCTTAACCATGAACACACAGCTCCGTGACATGTGTTCAACAGGACCCGGCCTTTGCAGTCAGCTTTACAGGGCTACAAAAGACCCCGAGGAGAGGCTTTTTACGACAGGAATGTTTGTCTGTATGGCACCAAATGGCACATTGTCTTCAGGATTGGGTCAGAGTTAGTGTACTTTCTAAAGACTGAAACCCAACCTAGACAGTGAAAATGTTGGACCACACCCAAGATGAACACATTGGATATTTTTCATCACCAAGAATGTCCTTAGTCCTCCCTCTGTACTGCCAGGACTCCTAGGCAACTCCACACTGACCTCCTCTGGTTATGATGGGTCACTGTGCTGTCTGAGATTAATAGCATCTGTTTTCCTCAAGGTTGCAGTACGAAGCTGTGCATTGTGTCTGAATGACGACTGCACCCTGCAAGCTGTTGGTGATTGAGCCACAGTGAAAATGTCCGTCTCCCGAGGAATGCTTGCATCCAAGCACCCGGCCATCTGCAAGATGAGACCTCAAATGGCATTGGCCCAGCACAATGACATGCTCTATTAGTGACCGTGAATTTCCACTGAGAGAATGCAGAGTTGTGGATAGCTGAAAGCTCATTTCTTGGTGTGTGTGACCATTCCTGAGTCACGTGGGCAACAATTTGCCAGCTTGGCTGGGAACATGAAATAGTAGTTCATATTATATTAACTGGCGGCCCATTGTTTTAATTGGTATACTGCATGTAATGAAGCATGTGGATATTGGCATCTTGCACGCCATTGCCGATAAAAATCAATGTTAAAGCACTGATGGGGCTAAAGGACTTCATATCACTAGGGTTCCAAAATAATTTTTCTTTATTTTGTATCCGTCTCTCAGTCAGGCAGATGTGCATCACCTAGTTCACTCTACACTACTTTGGCCCAGTTCTCCGTTCGTCAAGTTTTTTTGAGATTGCAGTCAAAAGCCCCAGCTCGTTGGGAAGTCGTAGCACGCTTCTTTGAGCGACAAAGCCCTGACTGGATATTTAGCAGGTTAAATACCTGCACAAATCCTGTAGTGCGGACGTTGTTGTGGCTGTTAATTACAGCAGAAATGACCTACAGCCAATGAGAGCACAAGACAAAGACGATCTGAAAACAAAGGGGAGGAGTAATAGCCTTCTGTGATCATTTGAGCCGTTTGAAGAAACACCTCATTTACGTACATTAGAGAGTGCTTACAGGTAGGTCAACACCAGGGTTTGAACCCACAACAATGACGTTTTACATTGTACTCTATTCATTTTCATTTTTATCCTTAGCATATTTGTGCGCTCCGGCACGTCCCTGTATGTGTAACACGCATATTTTTAACCTCAAGGAATTTCTGCTTCCTCTCAATCTTGATGCAAGCTGTGTTTTGATCTCCATGTGGAGTTCCACCTATTCTCTTTTTTGTGTCCTTCACCATAAAGGATATAGGTTTTAAGCATGGTAGCCGATCATAATACAATATGTAGTAATTAAAATGTAAGAGAGCCACACTACAAGGGGATAATATAGCAGTGTTAACTTACAATACATCCGGAAACTATTCACAGCACATTTTTTTTACACATTTTGTTATGTTACAGCATTATTCCGCAATGGATTAAAATTCAAATGGGTTCCAAAGCTCCATCAGGTTGGATGGGGAGAGTCTGTGCACAGCCATGTTCAGATATCCCCAGAGATTTTCAATTGGAAAGTAGTCTGGGCTCTGGCTGGGCCACTCAAGAACAGTCAGAGTTGCCCCAAACCCACTCCTTTGTTATCTTGGCTGTGTGATAGGGTAATTGTCCTGCTGAAAGATGAACCTTTGCCCCAGTCTGAAGTCCAGAACGCTTTAGAGCATGTATTGATCAAGGATAAAATAAATATCATAGGAGGACTTCTTTTTTGAATAAATATATTTTGGCAAACAGTGTATTTTTGTTTTTCAATCTTTCCAAATTGGTGGCTTCTGAATGTTAAAAGATATGGCATTCATAGACCCATTATTTACCCAATATGCTCCAGGTTGCCGCTGGGAAATATTCCTGTGTAGAGATGTTCATCTTCTTTATTCTAACAGATATATTTATACGTTATTTTATCATTCTGACAAGAAGATAGGATCTCTCTTGACAGCTGTTTTGGCATATTATCTATCTTGAACTCACCTTTGGGGTATTCACACAAACAGAAAACCCCCTGGGTAGATATTTCTGCCTGTCTCAATGGTGAACTAAGACACCTTGCGATGGTGCAGAGCAGTTTTTGAAAGGTGCTTCCTGCTGAAAAGTTCTATCAAGTTCTCTGCATCAGTAAAGTCCTGCTTTGTCTGCTTATCCTATGGAGTTGCCCTATTTTATATTAGGTGAGGTCCCAAAACACCAGTTTCCTTTTAATATAAATACTGCTATTGGCTTTACCAGGCCCCAGATGTGCATCTTAAATTGTGGTGTCATACAAGAGTATAAGGAGGGTGGAAGGAACTGACCTTAAGATCTTTTAGTTTTCGAACTCTAGCCATATTCACAGTAGAGACCGATGCATAATTAACACCAGTTTGCAAAACGGCATGTGTGAAACGACAAGACTGCTAAACATGCTGTGTTGGAAGTACTACCAGTCTTTCACAGATACTTTTATATTGCATTGCCACATAGGATAATTGTCCTAGTCTAACAAATAAATTGCACAGTAAATGAGAAATGATGACCTTTCATATGCTGTAGAATTAATTGAGAATCATACAAGCAAAACATTCTTTTTGTAAAATCTCAACTATTAAATTGTCTATTAGTACTAACTTCTCATAAATAATATCCCTCAACCTCCACCAGATATTCAATACCGTGAATAAATTGAATAGGTTGCATTGAGCACACACGGAACAGCCTTGTTTCCTGCATGTTACATTTCACTTTAGAGCACACGTCTGACATTTGAGAACATAAAGACGGGCATTGAGAGATCTTCCAGCTCCATTGCTGCTCAGAGAGTGGACTGTCTCTCACTGGAAAGTTCAAATGTGAAATGTCACGTTAAGTGTCTTGAAAAATGCACAGAAAATCCTTGATCCCCTTCCCAAGCATGAACTGCTCTCATGCCTTCCCAAGCTCGAACAATGTTCCATTTTCCATGTCCGTCACTGACATCAGCTGGACATCATTAGTATTCTTTTTCTCTTTCCAGGCATGTGTGCTAGTTGTCAGCTCTCTGGTTTTGGCCGCCTGAGTCTTACGGTGTTCGGGTATATTGAAGGGCCGTTGTGCAGAAGGTTCTCAACAGTCACATCTCGCATTGGCTGAGACTCCCCAGAGATCTTTCCTCCTGCTCGTTTTCCTTCTCTTTCTGTCACTCTGCTGTCACTGTCTTACCCCCCCCCATTCCCCCGACATCCTCCAATACCACCATCATCTCCTTCTGTTTATTTATATTACTTAAGAGTTTTTCCATTTCAATCACTTCAGTCTGGGAATTCAACAACATTTCAACATCAGCTCAGGGACAGTTGAATGTTTGATAAAACAATACATTAGAAATGCTGTATTGATATGAATGTGCCTCACTTAGGTCTAAAGGCATCCATCAAGCCAATCTGTTGTTTGCCTGTACTTCAGTCTAATTATTTGCTATGGTTTGATTGGTTCTAACTAGACTTGTTTTTGCACTATGTTAAATGTCATTTTGACTGAGGAATTTGCTAACCTAACAGTGTCTTTGTTGTGGGTATTCCAATGCAATAAAAGCGAAGTAATTAATTTTCTGAAGAATCATTGTTCATTATTGTGGAATGCAGCCTGGTTTGTATTGGTAATATCTACTCAAGCACCACGAACCTCCTGAAGGAATTGGAACATGCGTTATGTTCCAATCCCCCCCAATCCCCCCCATGTGATTCTCTCTACTTCTTCTGCCAGGCAACAGAGTTTCGTCGTCGTCGTCGTCAAAATTCAACATGCTTTGATGAGCTCATGCCTGCTGCTTGGCGGATGTCACGCTTAGATAATGCACATCTATCCTCAGCGTGGGTTATGTGAGTTAATGCCTAGACCACATACATTTGAATGTGTCATGATCGGCTTGCATAGTAAATGTGATTTTTTTTTTTTCCCCTCTCTGGAGATGTGGCCAGCCTGATGTCTCTGAGAGATGTGGTCACATGCAACCCCCAGTGGCTGTGTTTCCCTCAATCTCTCGGGCACGGTGCTGGCTTTGTGCTGGTCACTCATATGAGCCAAGATCTTTTAATTGTAAAAAGACAAAAGTGACGCACACATGGAACACATTTACATTCAGGACTGTGCCAGAGAGTATCTTTCCCCTTCCTTTGTCCTTCATCTGCGTCACCCGCCTTGAACCCCTCCACTCCCTCCCCGCTCTGCAGGCCTTTTCATGCTTATTAAAGATGGGGAATTGCTCCTTCGGCAGGTTCCTGACTGAAGAATGGCAGAGCTGTAATGGCACTCTCCGGGGGTTGCAACCATTGATGAAGGCTTCGGGATAAACACGGCCGAGTGTAGAATCAGATTTGTTGATTTGTAATAAAACCACTCTGGGCTGTCTTTCAGATCTCATCTCCCGGCCACCGTCGTGTTGCTGAAGGACCAAATGTCTATTGACAGCGACCCAAAATCAAGCCCCCCCTCCCAATCCCACCCCATCACCCATTCACGTGTAGCTCCTGTGAGAGTTTCTCTTAATGATTTGGGTACACTGCATCTGAACTCAAGCATATGGTTTGGATTATAGACACCCTCCCTGGTGTTTTTAGATGAAATAGTTGCAGTCTACTTGACATGCCGCAGCCAGTGTGTGATTGTTCTTCAATGCGTACCTGAACTGAATGCATCTCACACACAGCCCTTGTCTTCCTCTCTGTAGTTTCATTTTATTAGGAGCTGTGTGACTCCTGGCTAATGGCTCGTGCCGGACCAGCCACAGATCAATGGATGTTTTCAGTACAGAACAATGAGCAGTGTCTGCCAGACAACAGGCCAACTTGGCTGACCAGCTTTTGGCTGACTCCACCCTCTCTACATAGACCATCATCCATCCAAAATCAAGCAGACGTAATACTTGCTTTTAACTTACGTGTAGGCAAGATGATTTCATCGATGATATCACTCATGCACGTCCTCAGAAATGAATTGCCAACATCTATATTACTCCATGAGCTCCACAGTGACATTGGTTGGTTGGTTGTTGTAGAAATGTACAGGTAGTCAAGGAAGATACTGCAGTTTTGGCCATGGATGATTCGGCCTTGATCTGCCCCCTACTGGATATTTAAAATCTTTCAAGCACGCGCAAAGTACGCAAGCAAGTATATGAACAACGCCTTTCTCGACGCAGCCGATTGCGGACGTGCTGTACAAAGCAATTATATTGGGGCCTTAAGTTAAACTAAATCTGCAGCAACTCTGGATATCTATCTAACATCTGTTTGATGGATATCCAGCTTTTGGTCTGTGTGCTTTTCAAAACATATCTCTGTCTGGGACTAAAGCCTTTCGGCTGGTCTGATGGGACTACTGTTTTGGAAATCAGATCCTTGGAGCCCGGAATGTTTTTTTTTTACCATTTATATAGTGGCTAGCCTATCAATCCCTCTAGGCTAGACTTGACAAGCCCTGGTTTCTGTGACGTACGTCAAATCTCTGTGCTGCTTCTTCCGTCCAACAACAGTGACCAATCGAGAGTTTTAATACTGCACATTTACAGGTCATGCACCCATAGAGGGCAGTGTGCATCAACCTCAGCGGGGCTGTGCTTTCATGTGTCTGCTCTGCATTAAACATGACTGCTGTAGCAACAGTCCTTCCTTGCATTTGCCAACTCTGTCCACTGTTCTCTCAGCATCTCTCAACAGGATCACGGCTATGGCTTGGGGGATTGTTCCATCTGACTTGGTGGAGGAAGGTGTGTGTATGTGTGTGTGTGAGTGCGGGGTGGTGGGGGAGTACCCATGTACGTACGTGGTAATGGCAAATTGCTAGCTCTTTTCACCCATATCATATTTGTGTTATGGCTGGAGTTGCATACAATCACCTGTTTACAGGCGGCCGGAGAAAGAGCCCTGCATTTGGTTACAGTAGGTCAGGGCCAATGAGGAACACAGCAAGGAGGAGGGGACTTCTAGGGCTGTATTATCTGTATTTATGATTCCATAACCTCAGTTTCACTACTTTCATGCATGTATTATATTATTCAAGTTTCATTGGCTTGCTCATACATTTAGTTTTTCTACATCAGGGCAAAATGAACATGGCTGCAATATGCTGTATGTAATGCACATTGCTGTGTGTGCGTGCGTGCGTGCGTGCGTGCGTGCGTGCGTGCGTCTGCGCACCCAAACCCGGAAAAGTAATTCATGATGGAACCAGTCAATCAGAGGAGTTGTGTTGAGCTACTAGATGGGATTGTTCTAATCCTGCCAGTGCGGATAAAGGCAAAGGGGGAGCGCTGCTCACCGAACAAACCCAACATTGCTGTCCCAGATACAACACCTGACCGGCACAGGACGCTGGGTTCCTCCGCTCACCCCCCCCCCCCCCGCGGCTCCCCGCGTGTCAGTAGGGAAAAGTAACACTTGGGGCATCGATGGTGGCACAAAAGCGCTTTCTGTGTCTTGTGTTGCTCTCATGCACAACACTGCACACACGCACACGCACACACACACACACACACACACACACACACACGAGAAGTTCACTAAGAGGGTAATTGCTGAGGTTTCCTGCTGTAGTTTACATTCCCCAGGTAATTGTGTTGTACTGGGAGGCACCAGCCAGCAGACACCCGCCCAGCTCATTCTTTGCCCCGTCAGAAGGAGCTAAGCTAGCTGTCGGGGAGTGAGCGTGTGCACGCGGCCAATTTTGTCTCGCGAGCATGACGAGCCTGTCCCGCCAGTTGCGCTACTGTCTCTCATCTTCAGTCCCATCTGGGACGCGTTAATCCAACAAGAACTCTCACTGTGCATTTTTCCTCTCTATCCCCCTCATCTATCTCTCTTTCTCTCTCTCTCACGCTCGCTCCCCCTGTCTCTGTGGCTGGTGCTGGCAGGTCCAATCAGAAAACCAAAGTATGTGGAGAGCCCTCGCATTCCCTCCGACGCTATCGTCTCAGCGCTGAGGAAGGTAGCCGATAACAAGGAGCCCTCCCACAATGGTAAGTCGACATTGTGTGCGTGTGTGTGTGTGTGTGTGTGCGCGCGTTCGCGCGCTTCTTCACTTTCCTTGTGCTGAGGCATTGCGAGAGTACGGTCTGAAATTTGGAATCGTCATTGAATGGAACGCGTCATCATTTGGAATGCACAACTTCACCCTCATCTCCCGTTCTGTCTCTTTCTCAAGTGTTAGTTTTGTTTCCTGTGAGGTCAGGTGTAGGTTTTTGTTGTTTAAGGGAGTGCCAGCCTCTATGTATGTCTTACACTGGTTCTGTTCTAGCATGCTGTTCTATGCAAACACAGGAGAGTGTCCCAGTTTATTCTAAAGTGTGTGTTTAGAATAGAGGTGTCTGTTTTCTTATTGCAACGGCATTCGATTGTCCAGCCCATACGCCATAGCACTGTTATCTGCATACTGTATATGGAGAAAGATTCAGTGGGTCTGTTTTTAAAAACTGACAAAAAGCTTTGTTCACATTTATGTGCATGTTTTTGCGAGGCTCTGCTGTTATTGTAGCATAATCGCTCCTGTGTCCGAGCCCATGTGTTTGTGTGTCTAGGCCGGGGTAATGTTCCACTAAGTGCTGTGTTTTGATTTCCAGCAGAGCAGGGCGGGGTCAAATTCCTCCCATAAGCTCGCAACTGTTGCGGCAGCATTATCTACAGCAAAGGGAACTGTGCGCAAGTTGCCCTCCCACAATATGGCTCGTATAAACATTCGAACTGCAGCCCAGTCATTGTTGACTGTTGAATACCAGGCCAGAAGGGTGTGTTCTGACACTAGCATGGAGCAGATCTAAGGGTTAGACAGGGCTACTGTAGGACAGTGGGCGCCAGCTAAATATTGTCTCGCGCTAGCCAGCCTGTGTACAGACACTGTTGTTGACACCAGGCTGTTGACATAAGCTGCTGGCTTCAGGATGCCTATCTGTTCCTTGGCTAACTCACCCGCTGTACTGTTGCGTTAGCTACTTGTATTCGTACCTGAGGAGTACCCAGAGCTTCTGTGCAGTTGCATGAGAGCTTCCCAAAGGAAACTGAGATTCTTATAAACACAAATGTTTGTGCGATCTAGGGGACAGTCATCAGTGTAATGAAGGGGTTGTGCTAGGACCTCTTCCGTGCATTTTTGCCATTCCTCATAACCCCAACTGTCTTGTGACACCCTGACTGACATACCTAGAAGGGAACCTAACACACAACATGCTTGTCACACTATATGCTGAAAGCTGACACGCACACACACACAATTTTAAGGGCCTTAGTCTAGGTTGTTTTAAACATATCTGCTCTGTTCACTCACTTCTAGGATTTCAACCACAGCCAAGATTACCCATCATTTGATGCCTTGGGTCTAAACATCTCACACGCTTGTGACAGATCTGTAGTCTCTAGATAGCTTGTACCATGACGGGCTTGGGACCTCGTATCCATCAGAGCAAAGTCCTGTGAGAGCCTGAAACCACATTCTATATCTGGCTTGATGTAGTTGTTGTAAGACTAACACCAATATCACCAAGAGAACGTCATCAGATGTTCTGGGTGATCTAGAAACGGGGTCATTTTAGGCCATAAAGTTTTGTGAAGTGAGTCTCTACATGAGCAACTTAAAGCTGCGTGGTGACATCAGAGATGAGCTTTTTGGCTCTTGGCTCTCTGCTTCTAGCTTAAGGAGTACAATCCAAATATTGACTTGGCTCTCAGACAAATATGTGCCTTCTATTTTAAGGTGGGATTTGAAATGTATGAAAAGAGCAATTGAACTATCTGCCTAGGTACAGTGCGCACCTTTCCACCTCAAACCAGAACTCCTCTCTCTCTCTCCCCACATCAGCTAGAGCACCTACAGAGGAGGAATGCTCACTATGACAAACGGCAGCAGAATGAGTCCGAGGAAAAACGTTGTTTTGCTAATGTTGTCAAATTATGTACAATTAGGAGCTCTGTAAAATCTGGACTAATGGAGGATAATTGTGACACTCCACAACGGAGTAGACATGCCCACTGAACACTTGCATGCACACACACACTCTATTTTTATTTGTCATTGTACACACGCACACATTATTAGCATTGCATTTAATGTCATATTCTGACCTCTTTGATGTCAGTACTGCACTTTTTATGTGTCTGTTGGCCATTTAAATATCAACTTTATGAATCTGAATATGCGACACGTGTCAAGGACATCAGGCGTTATCCTGCACATTTAGAAGGGTGGGTCTCATTGTAGGTGGGCCGGACTAATTTAATTTCTGTAATCTCCATCTCGAAACAGAGGAATCAGCACGGGCAATTTAGCTTGTGTAATAGACCATAACAGTGACCGCCCAGTTTTTCTAGCGGCTCTGTGTTGCCACGGTGTACATAATTGTGTACATAACTAACTTTAAGAGTGAAAGAACTACACATCCCATAAACCATTACCAATTCCAGAACAAGCATTCTTCACCAGTTCTTTCTAAGAAGTTATTTTGGCTTGGGGGACAGTATCACTGTGGTATTGAGTAGCTCAGTCCGCATCTCATTTCTACATTGCCTTCAGTGTTTTCTTCTGACTGGAGGCAGGGGGATGGAGGAGTGGTTTGGTGCCCCAAGGTTTTGGTTCCTTAGGGCGGGCGGGGGCGGGGCCTTGGATATTTGGGCTTGGTTCTCTGTTTCTCTTCATGCTTGTTTGTGGTTGGTGGGTTGGACTGATTGGCATTGCACGGACTGGGTTGGTCCGTGTGATGTTTCTCAGTTACATTTTTCCGGCTATGGACAGGTATCTAGGGGGGTAGGGCCGAGTCCGGGTGTCCTGGGTTTCGCTTTTGCTGGCTTTGAGGGACTGAAGCTTAATAGATTTTATTACCATTTTTTAATACCATTTCTCCATTCTTTACTGGTCGAGGATTCAGTATTGGAGGTTTTGGGAGGTGTGTCGTGGATTGGGTTATTTAGTGCTTCTGTGGTGTCATCTCCGGGGTTCAGCTAATGGTGGTGACATGGTGGTGCATGGTTGGTGGACTGGATTATGGGTGGGTGTGTGCTCTGGCCTGCAGTGCCTGGGGGTTTAGCTGGGGGAAGCTGGTCCATTTAGTCACCTGCACAGTGTCTGAGTTCGGTGATGCGCTCCTGGTGCCACATCCTTGGGGGTCTGGGGTATGGTTGTTGGTGTGTAGGCTCGTTCTGTCAATGTCTTCGGGGTTCCATTCTCTGACTGAGATTGAGGTGGCTGGGGAGCGG
>JAODLL010041703.1:0-20852 GCA_026546735.1 Forbesichthys agassizii
TGAAATCAGATCTCTCTCTCTCTCTCTCTCTCTCTCTCTCTCTCTCTCTCTCTCTCTCTCTCTCTCTCTCTCTCTCGCTCTCTCGCTCTCTTTCTGTCCTTGTCCATGATTCGCACACAGACCGTCTCTAAAATAAAACCTTCTTGGCTGCCCCCCTACTGTAAAAAAATAAACATTTACTGTATGAGAGAGAGTTTCATTGCAGAACCGGGAGATTTACTGTATATACTGTAATGAACCCACAAAGATATTGAAGGAAGGAATACATGGATTTATAGCCAACTCAATAACATATGTTTTACGTATGTTTAACATATGTTTTTATTAAAATTTTATTTAGTGAAATTATTTTTTGTCTTGTATCACTGTGAAATGTTGTATTGTACATTGTAAGCCAATTGGACAAGAAAATGTGCATGTTAATTTATAATTCACAACCATTTACGTTTTAATGAAAGGAATATAACATTAATGAATTATTAAAATTACATTTAATTTGGACTGGGGACATTGCTAGTTCCAGGATGTTAATATATAATTCATGTTAAATTAACAATTGTTATATACTGTGTTTGTATGTACTGTACATATTGCTCAATGATGCTTACAGATAGGACAGGCTTGTTGGGAATATCACTGAATATGACTGTTAGACTATCCTGTCGCAATACATAGTTTATATTATGCTTGGCATTACAATATAGTTCTCCACAGTCCGCGCAGAGAGACAAGCTAGCATGTACCAAGGAAGAGGTCATACCTCCCTGGAGACCTTAATAGGGGTGGCGGTTACCTCATATAATTGAACTCACTAGCTAGCTCATTATAGCTCATTCTAGCTCATTTAGGCTGAGAGGAAACACTGATTTTGAATGAAGCCAGTGATGTAGGAGAATATTAAGGAGCGTGACAGGACAGGTCTCGTACTGCATTTTCCAGGAATTTTCTCCCCTAATAAGATGTCTCCTAAAATTGTTTCAAATTAAATTCTTATCAGTTTGCTATTTTTACCCTCCCTATTCCTTCTGTGAATTGAACGTGAAGGAGACCGCGTTGGAGAGGTTTCAAATACTTTTTTACCCACATGAAAGTGATGCGGCTTGCGTGGGCAGACCAGTACGATGATGTTAATCCTGCGTGAAAAGTTCTGTTGAACCGACTCCTAATCCTCCTGACACTGTTAGGGGCGAGCCAGGGACTGTGTAATGACAGGCTTTGAGAGTCATTAAGTAGAACAGCGTGTTTACTTGTTTGATGGAAACGTTGTCTTTGATTATACAATGTGAGTGTCTTCAAGACATTAGGTTGTTTAATGTTTTTAAATCAAGTCAATGTATATTTGTGATATACAGAGTAGACGTTGCAGCGTCTTTAATAAGAGAGAATATATGGTAACAATCATTCAGTGGATTTGTTATTAAATAATATTTATGGTAATCTCACATCTGCGATCTACTGCGCAACCGTCAGTGTTCTTTCTTGGTTTATAACTTGGTTTATACCTTTCAGGTTTAAATGCCATTACTTTAAATATGCCTTACAGCTGGGAACAGATTCAGACAAAGTGTGGAAAGACATATGTTCATTGACAGTCAGAACCATACAGGGAGCTTTCATTTTCTCTTATTTGCAAATTTTCATTTTCTTTCTCACTTTATCTGAGGGACCAGCACAGTTTTTACAGCTATAAGCCACTTTGTAGACTTGGCCATATCATTTTGACTTTAACATTAAAGGTTGGGCCATGATCAAATCTCATTCAATAAAAAAAAGCAACACTGCCAGACAACTGCTTTACAAACCTCACCGCACACGTTTCACCGCTTGTATCTTCACGTTATTATTCAATGTCCGTTTACCACCCAATATGCCTCCTGCGTGGCATTTTCTGTAGTCTCACAATGTCACAATGCCGCAGGACAAATTAGACGTCCTCATGCAGGAGAGTAAGCTGCTGCGAAGGCAGGCTGCATGCCTTTAGAGACGTCTAAGGAGTCGAGACCACGCATTCTGTGGAACTTGTATAGCGTCGCGCTGACTAAACTGTAAATTGCTCCATCATTGCTGTGTCAATCATTACAAATTAGGTCTGCAGCAACAGCCTGGCCCAAAACCTATTGTGGAATCACTTCGATATATGGCTAGGTGCCGTGGATAATGGAAGCAGATTAGTTTTATTGTCCTGGAGACGCCCTGACTTGTCTGTTGGCTCTATAGGCGAAAAATGGGGTGGTGGGGGGGTGGTGGACTCTATTCACAGCCTCTGCTGTGAATAGCGATTCCATCTTTTCGGTCTCCACGTCCCTCTAGTTGTTCATTTGGGATGGAGGCTAGCTAGTGTTAGGTTATCTTAAACAAGATTGATAGCTGAGAGCATGTGTGAAGGGACAGGGGGGAGAGAGTATGGAGACAGATAAAAGTGAATGCAAAATGACAGAGTGAAATACCAGGGGTGCAGAGAGAATGGAAAAGCATTACAAACCACACTTTAGTGAAAGTAAAAAAAAAGTCACGGCTGATTAGACTCCGCAGGTTTTGTTTTGTGTATTTACTTACTATAAGTATTACTGGCATCACATAAAGCTCAGTGCTACTACCATGGTAACAGTGTTGTGTGACACCGCAGTTCTTCGAAGCAGGGGCCCACATCATGCTACAACAAGATACTGGGGACCATTGGACTAATTTGTATCAATGTGGTTTTTTAAAAAAAAGCTAAGATGTCCTTGTGCTAATTTCAAAACAATAAGTATTATGCAGCACTTCAAACTAGTTACAAAATGAAATAAATAGCGTTCCTCTTTAACTTAAGTGTTGCTAATAAAGGCTGATAGGGGCTTTAGATAAGTCAATAAAGCCACATATTTCCAAAAAGCATCAATGACAGATCAGATAGAATAATTACTTGTTGGATGACCATGCACCATGTAATAATGGTTTAATGCATCATATTGTTTTTATACAGGACATGCACGAATGATCGCCTCAAGGATGAAATATTTGTGCTAAACATGAGCACTTCATGTACATTTTAGCATATTGTTCTCAATATTAGATGCTTTTAAAGACATTTTGGAAGGATTTTTAAAACTCATCATTCAGAAGTGCATTCAAGTGCAAGAGAGTTTTGGGGTTTATGATAAACAGAAATAATCTCCTCAATATCACCAAGTTGCACTTGGGTAAGGGCTTTTTTGACATTCTCTCTCTTGCCCACCTTTATTATTCATGTTGTCATCTATGAAGAGGAACAACGCAGAGGATGTTATTAGCAAAGATAGCATTTTGAGCACTGTGGAAATATCTTCAGCCTCCTGCAAAAACTGGATTATTACTTACTTATGCTGCCCCTGAAGCCATCAAATATACTGAATTCCTGTTCCTTTCAAACGTTGAGCTTATTTTGACATTTTAAGGGAAAGTGGTCATTTAAAATTTCACAGCTTTCTGATTTGACATTATCCGTCATGTACGGTATATTGGGACACTGCTATTTTAACACAGAGAGCACTGCTTAAGACTTGTGCGTGTTTGTTTATGGACATCCGTGTGCATGTTCAAGTATTCTGTGTGACTGTGGGCATGTGTGTGCATGTGTGTGCACGCAATATACATTTTTCCTTAGTAGGCTACTTTTATGTTGCCCATTCTCCCCTACTCACCGTATTTCCGTACTTTTCCAATCATTAACCTCTACGTGTAGGCCTGGTCTGGTCTTGTCATATTGACCTGTAATAACGGCGTCCGCATCGGAACATGTAGTCTGTAAAAATGGTCAGTAGCTACGTCGAGTTTATAGCCTACCTAATGAAATGGGACTCTTCTGAAGTGGATTTATATTCTCATATAATTCGACTCAGTATTGTTATCGCAAAATCACGATGCGCAATATCATATGGAAAATGTTGCAGGAAGTGCAATATTCAGTTTATTTTGTGGAGAGATGCGTCCATTGGCATTTTGGCTTAGCTGTCTTTGATTTAGACAGAAAAGTAAGATGTGTGGCTGAGGAAGCTAATGACATATTAGCGATCGAAGAGGAATCATTAGTGGCCAAATAGAAGCTTGGAATTACTGTCGTTGTATGAGTCCCAATAAGAGTCAGTTGAAAATGTGTCATTTTGATATGTTCTGAATATATTTTGATGTATTTTCCCATAACCTGTGTTTTTACTTAATGTATGTTTAAAAATATTAAAATGAATATCGATATTGCAATTTTCATGATCAATATCGCAATATCACATTTGATCAATATTGTTCAGACCTAATAACACAACACTCCATCTTTGTTGTTACTTCAGTATCCTTGGTAACATAAGTTACTCTTCTAAATAGGCCCCACCCACTGACCCCCCTAACCCCGCCCCCTTGACCCCATCAGGTTCACCTGCTGAAGGACCAGTTAAATGCGGAGGCCACAGCGCGGCTGGAGGCCCAGGCACGGCTCCACCAGCTCCTGCTGCAGAACAAGGACCTGCTGCAGCACATCTCCCTGCTGGTCCGGCAGGTCCAAGAGCTGGAGAGCAAGTTCACCGGAAACGACTCCAGTGAGTGCAACGGATAGGCATATATAGGCATAGATCTAACGCAGTGCTTTACATTCATGCAAATGCATCCATCGGAGGGTCGAGGGGAGACTGGGAGCGTCGTGCAAATACATGCGTAAGGAGAGAGTTGTTACCTATTCCGCTGAATGTGTGAAAAGTCAATTGACTGCACACGTGTCATTCCTGTTGGTCGAGGCTGCAAATTAAGCGGTCAAAGTTCACATGTGTTGAACTCTCTATGAAGTGCAGAAGCACTCATAAGAACAATAAAATGCACCTGTCCGTTGTCCTGAACACACGCCTGCCCATACCATAACCCCATCGCCACCATGGGCCACTCGATACACAACGTTGACATCTGTCCTAAAGACAGAATGTAAATACTAAATCTGAAACACTATCTATAATATGGCCAACAATTGTATGTAACTAATGTCAGTAAATTCAATGCCATATAACACATGGAATAATCCTAACCAGCTGCTTTTTTGTATAAATGACACTCTACAGCACATCAAAGAGAAGGGTACATTCTTTGTAGTTTACCTTGCAAGGATTTCTAGGGGTCGAGGGACTGGTCTATATGTGTGTGTGTGTGTGTGTGTGTGTGTGTGTGTGTGTGTGTGTGAATGGGTTGTACGCACCGCCACAAAGACTCAATCTAATACCCCACGTAGTCCACATCATCTGCCAACACCTTCACTTTTACTTAAGTCTATTCTGTGGTCACACATCTTTCCTCCTGACCCCTCCTGGCCCCATCTGCTCGGCATGCATCGTGCGCTGCCTAGTGCGTGAAGCGTGGGTCTCTGCTCCATGACCCTGCATGTCAGTCAGTCTCTCTCACATCATTCCCACCTTCACAGCTATTTAACCCCTCTTATCCCACCTTAGCGGTTCAAGCTGACACCTGGTCCTGTCCCAAATAAACCTGTTCTGTAAACCTTCTTCTTCGTAGTTGCTAGTTGCTGTAAGGTAATGAGAAAACTGACTGCGTTGTTTTCTCATAATGCATTTAATGTCACTAACTTTGACTGACTCCAGCGGTTTAAACAAGGTAGTTAACACATGGCAGACAACGCAAACTGTCAATCAATAATGGCCTTGTAATGTATTACAGTATTCATTTACTGTATTATATTTCTTTCCTATGTGGGGTGAGAAAAAAATAGTTATGTATTTTACAGTTAATTTCTGTCTCACACGCACAGCTTGTGTCAGGCAATGCATGCTGGGCAGGTGTTTGGAGGTGGCGACCTCATGCAGGTTTTGTTACTCCGGTTTGCAATTTCCTTCTGAAAAAGCCTCTTATCGTTTCTCTCTCTCCCTGCCTGTCTTACTGGCCTGGCAGAATCAGGCCAGGTGTGATTCACACGGTGAGACTGATTAGGAGCGCGGTGACGTGGTCACAGCACGTCTTTGTCACATAGCTCGCCTGCTGGCTGCCGCACTCAGAAATGTCAGTTTGTTTGATATATGTTTAGTTATACACAATATGTGTCCTTTAAAAAACAAACGTTGCGTTCTTTGAGTTGTAAACTAACTAATAGCACTGAACGGTGATGAGACACCTACATCGACGCTGGTGTTCATATTGTCAAACTTTCCGTTTTTATACAAATCGGGATTTTCTAGGTTCAAAATAGCTCTACACGTCTGTTTAGATATCTTTATATCTTTATATCATAGCACAGGTACAGTAAGACGATGTTTGTGGCAAATTTATTATCCAATTAAAATTAAATAAAAAGTATACTTAATAAAACAATATAACAATACAAAGTATTAAACAATAAATATAGACAATACAGTATGTGTAATGGACTGTGCCATACAGAAATGTAACCCCCTCCCCATTCCCAATGCTTCGTCCCTGCAGTTGGGTCCCAGGACAGCCTGTTGGAGATCACCTTCCGCTCCACTGTGCCCCCTGTGATCTGTGAACCCACCACACCCAGGCCCGAGGTGACAGCGCCCAGCATGGGCTCCTCGCTGGGCTCCGGGGACGGGCCCGGAGGCAGGGCCTTCTTCTCCACCACCACCTCCTTGGGGAGCCCGCTAGGTAGGGACCAGTGTCTCCTCAAGCTGGAGCGTTTCCGTTTCCTCCCAGGACCGCCGGGAGGGCCCGTTCCCCCACCTCCCCCTCCACGACCGCCCACGCCTTCTCCTCCACCTCTGACGGAGCTGGGGGTTAAAGGTCGGGGGCCGGCGGATGAACGCAAGTGCCGGGGCAGCCCGGAATTTGCCTGGTTCCGCGAGTCCGGCATCGCCTGGGAGTACGAGTCCAACACGGAGGACAGCGACGAGGCGGAGGAGGGGGATACAGAGGAGGTGGAGGAGGAGGAGGAGGAGGAGGGGTACATGGAGGTGTATGGCTGGGGGACAGATGAGGAGACAGCGAGGCTGCTCAATGTGCTCAACAGGCCGGGCGCGCCTGACTGCCTTGGTGACGAGATAGCGGTGTAACTCTTGTACGCGTATACGCACGCACACCCTGTAAGCACCGACCTGTAGGACACAATGGCCTTGTAATGGTGGGAGCCCTCTATTTTAGACTCGTGCCCATATGTTATAACAAAACCATGTAGCAGACTAACCTCTGTCCAGGGCTGGGCGATAACATTATTATAATCATTATTTGAGTGAATCGTTTATTTAAACCTGATTACTTTTTTGTTTGTTTGTTAAATAGAGGAATAACTATATTTAAGTTATAAGGTTTTGCTTCTCTTTGTATTGTGAGGTGGCTTAGACAGGACACACATTTGTTCCATCTCTTTGATAAGACTCATATTGGCAGATATAACAACATATCCCGCTATTTCAAGCACACAAACTTCAGTTTGACCAGTTTCTTAGACACTGCTAAATATATCACATTCCTAGGTACTTTGTCAACTATTAGGAACTGAGAACTGCGGAAAAAGTTTTTTGATTACAGGCCTATTGCCCAGCCCTACCTCTATCCAAAGCGCACAAGTATATGTACCATTTTTTCCCTCTCACATTCATAGTGAAAATGTCTCAGGAGGTTGTATATTGTGCATTCACATAAAAATAGGCTAACCAACTTCAAGTTTAAGCTCTCTCTTTTCTTGCTGTTTGATTCTGTTTGCTGTCTACAATAGTTCCATATCAAACAGGAGGCTGTTTCAGACCTACCCTTGTGTTATAATCAGTACAGAGTCAAAGGGGTGCCTTTACAGTACAGCTTTTTGAAACAAGTGAGACCATCCTGATCTTGCAAGCGTCAGTTTGAATTTGCCGAGAGAATTGGTCTGGAGAGCTTGGAAATTGTTGTGTTTCAGGCAGGTAAACCTAATGTGTGGCCAATCAGCGCCATAATGTTAGCTTACGGCGTGGTTTAGGTGTGATGGAGACTTGAAAACCACAATTGTCCATAATGCATTGTTAAACTGTTAGTGTCCTCACTGAAAGGAGATTTAGCTAATATGGTGTGTGAATGAGCAGTCATCATGCATTATGCAGTTGGAATGGGGAAAGCTGACAGTGCTGCTAGCCAATCTTTTCTTAATATTCAAAGATGCGTTTTGAGAAAAGCATCAAACTGTAAAATACATTGCTTCCTACATCGTCATGTGAATTGTTTGACTTCTGCCATGTTAACTTCTTTCCCCATCCCAGTGCAGCAATGTGTGCATTGATTTTAGATTTATTTTCCACATTTCTAATTTATGTAAAGGCAGGATTAGTCGAACCTTGAGGAACGACTCTTTGAGTCTTTTTTCACCTGGCATACGAAACCCCTTTGGGGCACCGGCTTAGATCACATCCAATAGCCATGTCGTTTGTCAAACCTGGCTTTCTATATATGGTCCCAGGGCCAAAACACTACACTAACAGTTTTACTAAGAGAAAAGCTGTGTAATATATGTGTGTACCACGAGCAGGGGTCTGCAACCTGCGGCTCTTGAGTCCCTCTACAGTGGCTCCCTGTGGCTTTAACAATCATATAGAGCAGAGATTGTGAGTGCACAGTAGCTGGCGATAGGCTAGTATTTGGAATATTCTGTTTTTCAGAAATAGGCAATTTAGCGCTTCATTTTTAAAACATCTTCGAGGGGGGCATACCCCCCTAACATTTAACTGTTCCCCCAGTTGAAAATCACTCCTACGTGGGAAAAACGTGAATTAATTCTCATTTAAGTCTATTAGTAATGTTGATAGGCTAAGTATAATATTTTCTGTGGCTCCAAACAGATAAATACAAAAGATGTTGGGCACAAATTGCTCTTTTTATAGTAAAGGCTGCAGACCCCTGACTTAGAGCTTATTAAAGCAATACTCTGGGCCAACCAGCCTCTGTCCAAATATCTATTAAAATAAATGGCAAACAGTGGAGAATGAATTGGGCTAAATCATGGTGCGAGCCGTATCTTGTGAGCCCTGTCCTGATTTGATCAAACAAAGCTTGCGCCCAGAAAACAATGCCTGCGTTAACCCCTTTGCCGGCTTCTGGTCTTCTTATCAGTTTAATTTAGAGGACAACACAGATGTCATTTAAGATGCTATGCCATTCTCCCCAAAAAAAATCAGATGAGAAATAACCTCTGTGTGAGAGTAGTTGAGTCTAGACATGTCTGATTGTCCACGTGCTGCTTGTGCGTGTGTGTGAGCGTGCATGCGTGTGTGTGTCTTATGTGGACACATGTTGTCACCGCTGTCTGATCACTGCAATGTGGTGTTTTAACCCTGGTCTGTATCAGCTGCAGACAGACAGACATACTGTATAGACAGACATAAAGACAGGCAAGGTTACTGTCTTACATGTCACTGAGACAGATGAGTTTCTCACTTATCAATGATCTCCTCTGTTCCTCTAGTCTCTTCTCATTTCCGGCAGCGATAAATATGAAATATGGCCTGTCTCAGCGTATATAGCTGTTTTATGTTATCATTATCATATAAGTGTTATCATTTGGACATCTCTCCCATATGTTTATGGTCTGCTCCTGTAGATCTGCATACCATATTTCCTGATGTATGTCATTTGATGTACATTCAAGGACAGTAATCATAATGGTTGTGAAGCCACTGCGGCTCCATCCATGAACTACCACAGCTCTCAGGCTATTATCAGCTCATATGATACATGGTCGGAGCAGATACTGTCTCTTGGGAGTTTGAATTTCTGTCTGTCTGTCTGTCTGTAACAGTATTGAGTATAGCTGACTTGGTAAAATGAACTATAGCTGAGTTGGAAACATAATTGTCTATAGCTAAAAGGCAGGGTCAGTCATTCTTCGAGTATCGCTCCGTGGTCCTCCTCCTCCGCAGCGCCTCACTCGTGGGAATGCACTGTGAAACAAAGCGTAGTTCTACAGCTTTGCTGATACGAGCGGTGATCTCCACTTTTAGCTGAGCAGATTTTGAAAATACTTGTCTGTACACCGCATTCCCTGGCTGTCTGGGTCTGTGCCAGAGCAGAACTGGGTTTGGTGGCTCTCATCGACTAGCCCTCATCACCCGCAGCCATTGGAAACTGGAGTTAACCTGCGAGACAGGAAGGGTGCAGCTCAGATCAATACGAAACAAGTGCAGCCTGCCTTCAGCAAGGAGTCAAGGACACGGTACCTTGTGTTCCTATCCAGTGAAGCATCACATACATGCACGCAATCACGCACCCATGCGCGCGTCATCTTGCGACCTCTACCTCGGCGGGGTTAACTATGATTGTACTTGCTAACGTGAAATAGTGTTGTCAGCGACTTGCAGGTTGACATGCAAGCACACGCACACACACACCCACCGTGCACGACACCCTCAGCGGTGACGTCAGTGACCTCATCTGCAGCAGTTGAGGGCATAGCGAAGTGTAAAAGATAAGCCGTTGATCCTTCGACCTAAGTGTTGATAAACACAGGAAAACGTGGGCACGGACAAACAAGGCAATGTTAAGCTAGCACACTTTTCTGCTGCACACCCGCACAGACCTTATAAACCCTTCGCTGGTATGCATATTTGGGAAATGTGCTCTTGTCTCTCTGCCAACTTGTTTATTCCTGTCAGAGACGTTAGATCATCATTTCAACTGAATTGATTGACATACCTCTCATCTAGGCAACGGCATTCTAATAAGTTGTTGGTGTGATGTTGTACATTGTGTACATTCATCTGCACAAGAACGTGAATGGTGAACTAGTCGTGAGCAAGTTTCAAGTTTATTTAAAATGTACTAAAAATGTTAAAGCTCAAAGAAATTGAGATATTTCTATGTGGACAACATGGAGTCTGTGTGAGACAGCAGAAGGACACGCTGCTCTGGAGAACTTAATTCAACATCAATCTTTCCGCCTTTAGTGTTGAATGCTTGCTGTGGTTTTTTTCTTCTTCTTCTTTTTCAATTTTTCAAAGACACCTACATAAAAGTAGTTGACACACTCACTCATGCGCTGCGTTTAAAATTGAAGAGTGGAACAGACGGAGTCAAACTCAAAAGGAACACGATCTCCCACTAACAGATAGAGATGGAGGGTAAAAGGGAAAAGGCACATTGCGGCTAATACAAGAGAAGAAGACATTATTGGCAGGGTAAGCGAGGGGATGTCTTTGATACATTTTTCTATATTTATTTGGTTAGCCATTTTAAGTTTGGCTTTTATTTCACTGTGGCCCTCAAAACTGTTAAAGGCTGTTGATACATTTAGCTTCTGTTTGGCAGGATAACGAAAACCTTCTTTGTGATTTGTTTTATTTTTTTATATGGTCGCTGACTTCACAAACTGCATTACAGCAGTGGAACCAGCATCGATCAAGTGCCTAGTATCGTCCTTACCTTGATTTACTTTTATTAGTGAGGATCATTTTGGCATAGAGAAGAGGCCTCTCATTAAAAATGTTCAGTAGCCGAATGCCGACATTTCTTCACACGCCCACATAAATATTACCATATACCAATAATCAGGCAATCATGGTAAATCATTAGATGAATTATTAATCCAATGGTTTCAATATAACTTCTGATCTTCAGCTCCTTTAGCTCCCTTCATTTATTCTCCATTTCCCTCCATGTGCTGCTGCTCCTCCTCACGGCTGTCCTGACCTGTCCTACTGTTTGCCTAGCCAGCTGTCTTCTGGGAATGTATCTTGTCAGTAAAAAGACACGTTGCGTTACGTACAAGGGTAGTCTGTCAGGAGTAGAATGTAGAATTACACTTGAAGTGCTGGTCAAAGAGTGCAGGATAGCTGTGTAACAACGCAAGGATGGAGGTACGGTCGAAATGAAATAAGAGAAACGAAGAAACATTTCAATATGTTACGATTGTTTGACGATTAAAATGGCTTTTAATGCCTATAGCTGCCTATAGCTGCCTATTATATCTGCAATACATTTAGTCTTTACATACATACAGTCTGGGACAAAGTTCTAGCTAACTATGCCCACCTACTTGACAAGAGAGGTATTTTGATTGACGTACACGACGACCAAAATACTAAATGATCAAGTCGGATGTTAAAATTACAATGAGGAATTCGTTGGAAAACTAAACAACAGGACTCAAGGCTGTTAACAGGTCTTGTATATCTGTAAAATGTGTAGCCTAAGGTTACTGCTTAAAATACATGTTTCATTTTAATGAAATGAGTAAATAAAGCAACACAGTAGCGTTGCACCACAAATTACTGATACATACTTAGTGATAACAGCCAAAAGAAATCGACAGTATTACTTCCTGAAAATCCTAGAGTCCTGTGTGGAGTTTACAGGGGTATATGTATGATGTTCAGCACAGAGTTGCTTGTGTGACTAATGGACAGAAAAGCTGAGACTACAATCCATCCAATCCACTACTGTTACTCCCAGTCAGATAGACATTACAATTAGGACATGTTACTGTAAAACCAAACACCCACGGCAACCAGAATCTTCAAGGTGAAGGGATACAAGTCTATTCAAAATTATATTTGGAAATTGGAGTGATATGGGTCCTGAAAGGAGAACCAGTATCCCCCACAGGGACTTTCATTAATGTTGGCTTGACCTGAGCACATTAGTGTGATCTGAGACCACTCCACGCCCGAGGTAGCAATTGGTGGAATAACACTGTCTTGTTGTTTGTTCCGGAATACGACGGAGGAGATACAGAGGTTACCGGAGGCGTAGGAGGCAAAGAGACGGACGAGAGTAAACATGTTGCTTTTGATAATGTCGTTTCTGTTCTCTCCCGTGGGATATGTAGGCTGTCAGCACAGCTGCTGACTAATGGAGAGGTGGAATTCAAAGTTGGCCCTTCTGGTCTGTTTGGCTCAGAGAAGAGGGTTGGTTTGTTGTGGCGCTGGAGCAGGGGTCAAAAGAGAGCTGTTGTTTTGAGTCTGGACTCAAATGATGACGTATATCTGACTGTGGAACATTGTGTTAAACGCATTTCAGTATCAGATTGGTAAGTAACTTAGTTGTGTTCATAAATGATGTGCACATCAACAGATCAACTTTTACTTTGAAAAGAAAGAAGGAACTGCTGTTGACCTCTCGCATTTAGACAGACAAACTGGCTCGATGCCACAGGGTCTCCACAGAATGACTCATACACGTGTCCAGACACACGTACACAAATTTACACGGGCGCACACCACTGTCTCGTGTTAAATCAAACCGTCATAAAAGTCAGCCGTTTCGGGTTGGGTGAAACGATAAAATGTGAGCTAACACCACAGCTAACACTCAGAGCTGAAGACAAAGGGGAATGTCTTCGTTCAGCTCTGAGCTTCAGGCCGCTCAATGTGAGTGCATGTGATAGTACCTCATTAGATGATGTGAGAACCCCCTCCATCCTTGCTGCCCGTAGGCTGCAAAGCCCACCCACTTGAATCATTAATGTCATAATGGAGCCATCAGAGAAATGATGAGTGGCCGGCCTTTAGTCTCTCACACCACCACCTCTCTCTCTTTTTTTCTCTCCAGTCATGTATGTACGTACGTACATATAAGTGTGTGTGGGTGTGTGTGCTTCACATAAATTATTTTTCAATCACCTCCTGATATTTTGACTTCCATCTGTCTTCCTGTAATCGGCCTCCTCAGCTCTTGCTCTGCCCAGGGCTGTGACACCAGAACCTTGCACCTAACTGACGCTCATTTCTAACACTGTGTCCTAACTGGATGCGACGAGGGTGAGCGTCAGCGACAAAAGCCCTTCTATCGCTATCTGTCCTGTTGGAATGTCTTAGCTGGACAGAAGCGACGCACCGCGGCGCGCCCTGTTTCTATTTCATTCCTGTCGCTGGCGTTGAAACCATAGAACTAGGCTTTATTTAATGGTTGAAACAGACTAGGGGCTGCTCCTCATTCAGTTACCGTGGCAGCTGGGATTGTTTTCTGTCAGCATGCTCAGCAGAGCTGGCAAGCTAGTTAGCCTGTTGAAGTGGAAATGATGATGATATGATATCTATCCCCGACCCCGTCATAGTAGGCAATTGTTTTGAATAAGCAGAAGGCAGATATGATCTGCAGTGGGCTGCAGCTGATAGGTAGACTACGGGGTTTCTTTACATGTTGTAACGGGTTCAGTCTGGACAGAGAGCATATGCTGCACCGCGATAGCCATCACGTATCGTCGCATCCAGTTAGGACATGGTGTAACTGTTTTGTCTTTTTGAGGAGAAGCAACAGTGCCCACAAGCCCTTTGTAGGCATGACAGTTATTCTTGAGTGTGTGTGTGTGTGTGTGTGTGCGTGTGTATACCAGAGGGGTGTGGTCTCAAGATAGTCTCGCAGTGCCAGCCTTTTCTATGTAAAGTCTGGGACACTAACTATGACTTCCGACTTCCGAGATATGCATCAGACGTTCAGCACAGAGTTGCTTATGTTGCTTATTATCCCTCTGAACCCATATGTACGAGCACGCACACGTGCGCGCACACACATGCACACACACACACACACACACAATGTACTGTACATAGTGTTGAGTACACAGTACACACTGTACTCTAGCTATTGAGTACACACTGCACTACACTGTTTCAGTCACTGCACCTCCCTTGCCTGCACCCATGTTGTTGTGTGTGTGTGTGTGTGTGCGTGTGTGTGCGTGCGCGTGCTCACACACACATAGGGGTTCAGAGGGATGTGCGTGTGCCTAGTCTTGTGTGACAGAAGTGGTTTAGCCTCCGTTGAGATCAAAGTTCATGGTTTGGCTCCTTGATCTGTGTTGCCAAGACAGTCCTCCCCATTAAAATTGCAGACCCCACACAGACTCATGTCAGTGCTGCTCTTTAGTCGCCATAGGTCCTCCTGAGGAGAGCGGGACGGATTCGGGCAATTACCAGATCCGCATGCAGAAATGTGTACTCAGAATTGAGTCAGGTTGTGTTACTTTGTGTCATTACTGCCTATTAGAACTAAAGGTTGTCTGAAATGCTTGGCAGGATTTGTTTTTGGAGAATGTGTTCAGAGATCTTGCTAACCAGTAGTCCAAAGGCTTCATTGGCATTGCTGTTCAATGCTTAAGGCGATATGTGAATTGTTTTACATGCATTGACCAGTCAGTGTAAGTTATTGGCAGTCAAACGTTACATTAAAGCATGCCATACTCTCTGTTGGTGGCGAATGCACAATATCAGTAATAATTGATATGAAGATATGAACCTAACCAGACTCGTCCAAGGCTGACCTCATTTCATGTGATCATGTAATACAAAAGGCCTTTGAGCGAACGATTGTCATAAGTTGACAAAAGCAAGAATTTAATGGTGATATTGGTGATCTCATTCTTAACAAGAAAGATTGTTGCTCAATTTCAACATGAGTTAGACCCCCTGTGTTTCACTAACAAACTTTTTCAATTCACATTGAAAATATCTCCTCTGATTTTGGAGCTGAAACCTGTGTTTTCTCATTTTCCTTTATTCTGGTCCAATAAATACAAACAACCCTTTATCTCTCAAAAGTATAACAGGCACACTTAAAACTTCTCCACACTAAATTGTGTTTTCTTACAAACTAGTTCTAGGAGTTCTACACCCGAAAACAATCTTTAAAAATAAATGTAGTCTATCTATGTAATGCAGATGAATTTTCTGGTACCATTGTTAGAAAACAGAACCTTTTTCCACTACAGAGAATGTACTATTTTAGTAACAACACGTCGTGTTGGTCATTGTGTCTGTGTCCGTGATAGCTTGAGTACTGTGTACGTGTTGCTTTCAACACGGATTTCTGCTTCTTTGCACTTCATTAAAACGAGACGAGCACTCCCCTCGTTGTTGTTGCGAATCCACCTTGTCTTGACTTCTCGTTCTGCGCTAGCAACCCTTTTATTATTCCATTACTCTGTCTGTTTTCTCCTGTGTGTACTTTGATAACAAAGGTAGTTGACTACTGTGTCTCATTTTTTGCAATATGTCAATTATATTTGCAGAGCCTGTTTGACTTACAGTATATTTTATCAAGTTGTAATGTGCACGGTCAATTCTGCTGTGTCAGCTAATATTTAATAGCTAGATGTTTGAAAGCTAATATTTTTACATTTGGATTAGTTGGCACAATTTAGTAGACATGCTTCCTTCCCAACCATGCTTTAATAAAAAACAAAAAACTACAAAGAGTGTTCTCTAGCCTTGCAAGACCATTCTGATCTCGCGAGCTTCAGTTTAATTTTGCTGTGAGAATCAGTCTGGAAAGCCTCGGAATCATTTTGAATGTGTCCGAGTAGCAACTGAACTTTCCAATCAGCGTCGTGTTTATAGCTATATGGGTGTGGTTTTCCAATCAGCGTCGTGTTTATAGCTATACGGGTGTGGTTTAGGTGTGCCGACAATTGGACAGACAGCGAAAACGACCAGATGGTTCATCCAATCAGCTTCCAAGTATTTTTTTGAAAGCACAGCCATTCACAAACAGTTTTAACTTACGGATTCCCAGATGGACTTGTGACAACAATTCCTCTGGCATGTCAGGTTAGGCGTTCTCTACTTGGTTGCTAATCTGTCACTGTTAACATTTGTGTTATTTTCCACTGTGGTAATTTCCAGTAGCTGAGCTATTGAAGAAAGTGTGTCATTCCAATGTTAATTACCGCTAATTATCACAGATGGAATCCCAGTGGCATGCTAATATTTAATTGAAAACTCACACCCCGCACACGGATGTGTGAACACACACAGGTGTTGGCAGCTTCACTAGTGATGCAAACCCCTGCAGCCTCTATATTTTAAACCAACATCTGTCAACAACTTTTACAGTCCATCTTTGTTTTTGCCCAGGATATTTTTCCTGGGCAGGTCATTCTGCGTGAAATTCTAGAGGTAAATGGATACATGTCACCCAGCATGTCTAGCAGCAACAAAACAATCTGCAAAAATCTGCATAAAACTGTAAGTCGGGGAGACGTGTTCTTGTTCTATCATATAATAATGTAATATGATATACCTAACTATTATATATTTTCTCTTGCTAATTAATACCAATCCAAAGGATGTGGGTTATGGCCAGTTTGTGACTGTCCTAGTGTAACCAGGGTTCCCTCTCGGGAACCGAACCCCGCTCTCTTGTGTAGAGAGCAGGCTAAAACTCATGGGCTCTGGCCTGCTTCGCCAGAGCGTCTTTTAAGGTGTCAGTGAATGGCATTTACGTAACTTTTACTGCACGCCGCTACCAGCTTAGCCACCGTTACACTAGCCAATAAGTGCATTAGCTGTCCATTAGAACTGTGGAAGAGAGAAATCAAGGAGCTGTACTCTTTGACCTTGGTGATCAAGATACGCATTAGCCAAAGTACGTGTACATATGCTAGCACTTAGGGGAGCTACGTATATCACAGTGGGGAGTGACCAGTAATGATCGGGACCTGTAGAGATTTCATTTACACACACACACACACACACACAGGTTCTGGTCCATGCTGTTTGACTGTTTCTCCTATAGTAATTGACTTAATTGACATTGTCTGTCTCCTTTACTAATACTTTTTATGTCATTGTATTTTTCTCCACCCACCCACCACCACCAGGAAGAAACATCTCCCTCCCTTAAAATGCCCTCTGTGTGATATTATCTTGTGTTTTTGTTAAGATCTCACAGTCGGAACAGTAAGTAAGACTCTGGCTCATTCTCTGATGTATCATATTACCAGTAAGGGGGGGTGTGGGGTGTGGGGGGGTCTTTCTCCTGTTTATCCAGACATGAAAATGTGTTTCTCAGACTCAGGGCATCATTCCTGGCCATTATATCCTCACTGAAAATATTATGCACCTGCTGTGTTTGTCTGGCTGGCCTTGCAGTCACGCTGAGGATCATGCTACTATATATCATATTGTGAATGTCTTTTGTAGTGGAGGGAGGGGCTTTGTTTATTTGAAGTAAGTCATCTGAAATCTAAGACAGTATTATGTGTCACTTATAAGCATTCTGAGAGACGTTTTGAAAGAGGTAAGATAGTACGTCCACAGATCCAATAGTATCTGAACTTCCTTGTATGTATTTATGTATGCCCCATTGTCATTCGTGGTGTGCCGGTATTTGCATGTGTCATGCCTGTTTCATTGTGTTGTGATGTTACATCCTTCATCCACGTTATTCCAGTAATCTCTAATTAAAGGTGCAGTGCTCGATTTGTATCTGACATTGCCCTTTGCTTCAAACTATCTGTGCAGAGACAATGTGACAACTGTTAGTTGTGTTTGTTAAAAGCACAGTATAAACATTGAGCGGGGAAGTATGCGGTTCTAGGGGGCGCTGTAACGCATGCGAGGAGTGTCTTTTAACAAAGGCCATTGATGACATGCAAAGCTTGGGATACGCAGGGCTACGGAAGTGTGTACCCTTTGCGTGTCACATTCCTGTCATGAATGTCACTCATTAGTTTCATGTACTGCATCACAAAGGGCACAGAAGCCCACGTCCGTCTTGGATCCACAATATGCCTTTGTCTTACTTCCTGTTTTTCTCCTCTCTCTCCCAGTTGATCAGAGTATGTTTGAGAACTCCGTTGCCCAGCAACAGAGCCCACAGATCTCCAGGCCAGGCCATCCTTCGGCCAGGCGTTCTCCAGGATCGGCCCAGCCCAACATGGGCGCTGGAGTCCTCGACTCCCAATCCTCTGGAGGTCAGCAGAGGCTGAAAAACGCCATCAACCTGGGCAAGGCCGTCGGGGCCAAGGTGATACCCAATGTACACTTTTGACATTTAAACAAAATAGAGCATATAATATTAAACACAAATTGGAGCTCAAATCAAAACAATATTCCTCCATGGTGCCGCCTCACCCATCGAAAGGCATTGTGAAGCAAAGTGTAATACTATGTTTTTGTTGATATGAGCGGTGTTCACCACCTAATGTTTCAATTTACAGCCAGCCCTGCTAAAAAATCGAGCATAAACCAGCATAAATTCCATGCTGGTCCAGGCTGGTTCATACTGGTTAGTGCTGGAGTAGTGCTGGTCCAGGCTGGTTCATACTGGTTAGTGCTGGTGTTGTGCTGGTCCAGGCTGGTTCATACTGGTTAGTGCTGGTGTTGTGCTGGTCCAGGCTGGTTCATACTGGTTAGTGCTGGAGTAGTGCTGGTCTAGCTGGGATGCCGGGGTACCAGCAAACCAGCAATCCATGCTGGTTCCAGCATACAAAACATACCTTATGCTGGTGACCAACAATGCTGGATTCTTTAGCAGGGAGAAGTATCAGATTACTTTTTCAACACGCACAGAGGACGGTAAAATAGCAAAATGCAAGGAGATATTTGGTGAATTTGACATAACGTGTATTAGCTTACAATTAGCTTGAATTAACTGACTTTATTTAAGCCAGGTGTAAACCCTTGTATGGTATTCGGGTCAAATTGCCCAGTTTTAGGTTTTCACCTAAATAGCCCTTAATCACATTCCAGTCTCAAATGGCTGCACATGCAGGCCCACATGTGGTGTCACCATATTAGCTGCTTGACATATCTTTATTGCCATGACAACTGAAAGCTTGTTCTTTCTTTGTTGTGCTCTCTCTCTCTCTCTCTCTCGCTCTCTCTCTCTCTTCAACAGGTCAATGACCTCTTGAGACGAAAAGAGCCCAATCACCTGGGAGACATCGGGGTCACGGAGGTCAACAAGAGCGTAGGAGCCGTATGGAGCTCCATGGATCAGCTCAGCCAGTCGACTACTGCCAACAGGTAATGTACATGCATGCACATATCTGTTGGAATTGTGTGAAGGGGAAAGGTCATGCCGGCATATATGAAGCTCACTTAGAGCGATTTATTAAAGAATCAATTTGCTTTTGATCTAGGTCGTTTAATGGCAGTTTTTGGAAGCTGCCATCTGCAAAATGCCCATTACTCCGAAGGCCATAAACCTTAAGGATGTGCCGCGTTTTGCCGACCTCTGTGAGGGAATGCATCCTAACGCATATGTGGGCCAGTGTAGTGTGTTTATTTTTTATATCGCCGTAGCTTGAGAACCTTTTTAGACTGAGCACTCAAGTCATCTCACTGAATCATTGCAGTCAACATAGTTTTATTATAGCTACTCATGCTCAGGCATTGCTCGTTGTTCCATTTGTTTGTTGAGTAATATCATACAGTATATTGTATTGTTATGTGTTGTTTAGTGCATCTATGCTTATACTAGTGGTCTTTACACAACAGGGATGTGTTTTAATTTTCATGTAGGTTTAATTCACACATATTACTGTTTAGTGTGCAAAAAAAAAAAGTTTTTTTGGAATTGGAATTGGAATGAACCAAATTACATTCAACCTGCTGTGCTGGTCTAATTGGTCGATATAAAAAAGTACTGAAAATGCATGAAAAGGGCGTGGACAGGGTGTGTATATATTGTATATATACAGTGTGTGTGTATATATATATTCTGCAGATTTCTAGGTTTTGTTATGTAAAAGTATTTATTTTATTAACCAGATTCTGTATACTGGTACCATGTATCCACGCTTCCAAAATAAATGTTTGTGTGGGTGGGGGGGTTAACTTCCAACACTTAACACTGATGTGGTTTTGGTACCTTAATAAAACACAGCTGGAATATATACTGTTCAAAAAACAAGTGTTTTTGGTACCTGCCAGTTCTTAAGAATCCTGCTGCTTGAATAAAGAACAGGCTTTACTGCCTGCGGGACTATCGTTACCACGGTCACTTGATGTCACCGCAGGTATAACATTGACACGTTTGTTTGTCGACCCTCTCTTAAATAAATGTCACATGTCCGTGCGAAAACATAATGATAATAATCAAGCTAGCTCTCTCTCTCTCTCTCTCTCTCTCTCTCTCTCTCTCTCTCTCTCTCTCTCTCAATTCAATTCAATTCAATTCAAGTTAGCTTTATTAGCATGACAGTT
>JAODLL010041714.1:0-45790 GCA_026546735.1 Forbesichthys agassizii
TGTTGCCCTTATATGCCGGCAGCAATTGAGCTAAAATAGACTGTAATGCACAGGGATTTAAGTTGTTGTTATGTTTTGTCTTCAAATAAAAAAAAATAAAAAAATTTTTTTTTAAATTATTAACACCACATTATTATTACATTCTGTAATATGTAATATAAACACTATAGAGTGTCTACAGTGAATACAATACTACAACAGGATGTTGCTGATGTTCACAAAATGTACACTATAGCTTAAATGTGTGGTGCATTCATGTTTGTGATTTGTTATTGTTAACATTGTAGTTGATTAGTTGTAGTAGTAGCGTTGTCTGTAGTCACAGGTGGTTTAGCTGTTGCTAACGTTATATCAACATGTTCTTCACTGCTACTGGGAAGTAGGGTATCGTATAGGCAGCATTAGCCTAGCCGCCGACAGACAAAGAGCAGTCAGGCGGGAATGGTAACAACGAAGTGTCATGTCAACATTCTGAAACATTAAAGTGCATCAATAGAACTTTCTGCCACTAGATGGCACACTAAGGGCACCAGCATCGCAGACCAAAACAATAGACCACACACGCATGTGCTAACATGCACAATAGGCTGGCTATGTAAACAAAGAAAGCTTTTCTATTATTATGAACTATTCATTATTTGATATTTTATTATTACTATTATTATTAGTAGTAGTAGTAATAGTAGTAGTATAAGTATTATTATTCATTGATAATACCATTGTCTTTTCAATTTCACAGAGAATACATGTGAAAATGTATTGTACATGTGTATGATGGCAGTAACAATAATTGTATTGTACTCGGTTCTATTCATCATGGAGTAGGCAAATTCTAGACTCTCCTGCCTCTACCATAGATGCCTTCAAGCGTATGCACTATGCAATGTAAAGTGCATGTACTATACCGTACTGTACAGTGTGTGTGTGTGTGTGTGTGTGGCCCTAAGGTGATCCTGATGAACCAAATAAAGGTGAAATAAAGGCTATTTACTTGTATTCACAAGTCTATTGTCTGTGCCAAGAGTAATTACTCCAACATTTTCAGCAGTTGATCTGCTGAAAAGCAGACCTTGTATTTAATATAGTGCTCTGCCCCGCGGTGGAAAGGTCACATACCAAGCTAATAGTCTCTCAGTACAATGTTGGTGTGTAGAGGTATATCTGTGTTCCTTTTTGCACGCCCATGCTTGTTTCTGTAAACGCGTGCGCGAACGCACACACGCTGACACGTTTGTGTGCGTGTCGCCTTCAACAGAAACCCATGGCGTAAGGTGAGACTGAGTGTGTGTGTGTCCTGTGTGTAGTTTTGGGTTGCCCTGTTGTCATGGAGAGCATTGTGTTTCAGCACTCCCAGCAATCTGAGCATATGCTCCGTGGAGCACGTGGCCCCGGCGGCCAGCGGGGGAACCTCAGCTCCGGGCCGCTCCAACATGGCGGCTTGGGTGACGGTGTACAGTTTCTCCATGACACAGTTGAGCAGGCCGAAATGCTGAGTATGAGTATCTAATGACTTATGTCTGTGACCATGAGTATGCATTCATTTAGCACATTCTTATTAAGCACTATTTATTAAAGTAATAGTAAGCGACTGTAAGCTAAACCCCTTTTTGACAAATTCACCAAATATCTCCTTGCGGTACGCTAGTTTACTCTACTTCTACACAGCTCTGGCTCCGTAAACAGAAACACAAAGTGGTGCAGACCATACACAACAACAATACGCTAGCCTTCCCAGTGCAGTTTCAACGTTTTGGGTCGAACTTCTAGGGAAGCACCCATATGCCATGGAAGGGAGAGGTGTTTTGATTTTGATTTAAGTATGAATTCATCAAGTGTCCTCAAGAATGACTTACCTTTATAATAATAATATATTATATTAACTATAACTATAACTAATATAATGTAAATATGGCTTTGCACATGGTACATTTATGCCATTACCTGTATATGCGCACAGATATACATATTAAGTCTGCCTGTCAAGGTGTAGTACAGTATTTGGGTATGTGAGTATGTATGTAACTGTAATCTTCTCTGTGTGTGTGTGTGTGTGTGTGTGTGTGTGTGGGGCGGTGGGAGGGGGGCAGGGGGAGCAGGTCTAAGCGGCTTGGCCGGTCTTCGAGGTGAGCCACTGGGGCAGTGTGGGTAAGACAATCCACCTGAGAACCGCCCAGGGAATTGTGGGCCATTGTGTGGAGGAGAAAGGCAGGGCCTCTAGCGTGTGTCTGCTGAATAAGAGCCACTTGTGCCATTTTTCACCAAACACAATACCCTTGCCGCAACACCAACCAATAGAATCAATGGCCTATTCATTCCTCCGTACTGTGACCTGTGTACAAATACCTTCAATTATCATCTCCCACCCCACCTTAACCTCGACTGCAAAACGACACCAGACAATATATGAGTATCACGTGACCTTAAACAACAATGCTCAAAACGCTTGTCATGTAACACTTCTGTATATAATGACATTTGTAGCACAGATGAAAATGCATCTTTAAAAGCATTGCTCTTTTCCTTAGTTTGACTCATCATATGCAGAGCTAGAGCAAAAGTGCATGCCTGGTATTCAAGGGAGGGATGGCTATTAAGTTGTTTTTCCTCAATTTAAGTCTTTATATTGGAATCACTTTTAATTGCTTACATTTTTAGCAAACACAATGACCTGTTTCACTGGGTGGCCCACTTCAGTCACAATGACGACTTTCAGAAGGAGTAGTTGTTTACTTTCACAGATAGACAACAGTGAAAGGTATATAGTGTGAGCGTGTCTAAGGTGAGAGAGACATGGCACTGCAGGCTCATGTTTTCCAATATGAATTCCACATTGATACACATTATCCAGGAGTGCTACGGTTGCATATTTGTGGTATTTTCAGGTGTGGGGGGAATGCCTGCTTTGATCATTAATATCAGTTCATAAGTGACAGGCTGGGGGGGTTTCGCCAACATGGGGGCAAGACCAGACAGAGGTTGGTAGAGCTCATCGAGTTACAAAAACATTTGGAAGAGTACGTCTTCATACAGCACCCCCTGCCCACCCCCCCCCCCACACACACACACACAACAAACAGCCTGACCTTTGTTCCGAGTCTTTACCTGCGCTAAGCGTCTGTCACTCATCACAGAGAGAAGGACGTCAGGGGTGTGTGCATGGGGAAAGGGGGGAGGGCAGGCTTTTAATAGCTGCCGTCAGTCTCACCTCTGACCCCTGCTGCGCATTCCTCTCCCTCTGTTCCTATTAGTCGTTTATTAGCTTTTGCACTCTTCTCCGCTCACTCCTGGCAGCATGTGTGTTGTCATACGGGCCACATGTGACCGCTCGGACACAATGGTAGCTCTGTTGTTCAGACGTGTAGACTGAGGCCTTGATATAGAATGTGACAGATATGCATGTGTGTGTGTGGAGAACGCTCCCTATACAACCGCCACATCCCTCCAAACACCTGAATCTTATTAGAACTAAATCTCTGCTGCGCCATAGATGTAACTTGAAACCCGTATTGACTTTTAGGGGGAGCTTCATAAATCTTTTCTGGTTTATCCTTGACATTCCTCATATATCGCAGAGAAAACCCACTCCAAATGCTCTGCCACTCCACCGTTGACACAGCGTGTCAAACATCTGAGGTAAACATAGCTAGTGCTTTCAGAAGGACTGGAGAACAGAATACATTAAGTGCGATATTCTGATGGCCCTGTGAACGTCAAAAGGCTTCATTGAAACCTGGAAGGTCAAAACGTGATGAGGACAAATATGGAAAATATGGAACACTTGGAATGGAATAGCAGGTCATTTTTTTATGTTTGAAATTAAAGAAGAATTTTCACTCCTGATATTTTGTGAGCTTGGCTTGTGATTTCTTAAGATCTAGAATGTAACAGAATACTGTAGTTAATCCTGTCTGTGAAACCGGCACATAATGTTTGTATTTTGGGTTTGACTTTGGTGTGGTTTGTAAGGGCTCTGCTCTCATCAAAAATGTAAAATGGCAACAGAACTATACTGCATAGGAATATACAGTATATATACAGTATATATACAGTAAATTCTGCTAAACTAGCGTACAAAACAACATGCAACCGAGGTATCTCAGTGCTGGATGAATGCTGTCAACTATTGGATTCTGTTCTCATGCCGTCCCCCCAAACCCCACCATTTTCTTTCCACAGTGCTTGTTTAGGACCTTGGATTTTTATGAGCATTCAGCATTCAGCCGCTTAACGGCAGGGGGAGCGTGCCAACTTTAAAGGAGAACGCCAACCCACTGGTTACTTCACCTGGAGGTAGGTGGAGTGGGGGGGCACACAAAAATCCCATGCACACACAATATCACTCACTCACTCTTTCCTATATTGTCCGTCTTTCTGTTTGGGTGATGTTACGATGTCCCCAAGGATATCACTGGTCCTCTTTGTGCATGTTACCACAGCTATTATTACTGGGAGCTGTTTAATGGAGTAGGAAGCCATGTGCAGTGAAATGAATGAGGCACATTCCACATATCCAGTGGTTCCACCACCCCCCCCACAGTTAATGCCTACACAACAATAGAACATTGTTGCCACGAGCGTGAACCCCTTATTCTGCTACTCACTCTCTCTCTCTCTCTCTCTCTCTCTTCCTCTCCTTCCCCCTCTCTCTCTCTCTCTCTCTCTCTCTCTCTCTCTCTCTCTCTCTGCCTCTCTCTGCCTCTCTTGCCCTGCAACTCTCTGGACTCACTTTTTCCTTATTTGTCATATTATTTATATGACCTCATGGAGGCCCCCCCACCTCCACCTTAGGGGGAGGTGGTCTCGTTGGTGGGGGGTAATAGTGTCTGGAGCCTCTGTGTGTGTGTGTGTGTGCGTGTGTGTGACCCAGTGGCCACCCCGCACAGAGGGCCCTTTGTGCATGCTGCTGGTTTATAACACCTAAACTCTCGTCTCCCTGCTCTGCTTTCACGTTTCTCTCCCCTTTTTCTCTAGCTACTGCCAAAGCTCCTGCTAACACACACACTCTCTCTCTCTCTCTCTCTCTCTCTCTCTCTCTCTCTCTCTCTCTCTCTCTCTCTCTCTCTCTCACGCAATACATTAAACCGCTGCCCGGCTTTTATTATAGACAGGGATCAGTATTTCCAGGGAGGGAAACATCATGAATTCTCTCTGTCTTTCTCTCTCTCTCTCTTTCTCTAGTCTAAGTCTAACTGTATGCAGTGGATATGATGCAGGCTTGAATTCAAAGCAGTTATGTTAAGTTGGAGCATCCTGCCTCTATAGCTGGGACTGAATAGCACCAGATGTTCACATGCATTATAACACTGTATGTCTCCGCATACTAGCTTATACTGTACATTCCTAGTAACGCTTCTACTATACTTATATATTATATCCAGATACATATGATACATACTGCAAGTCTTAACCCCTTAACCTTAAGCAAGATGCTTAACCCCTTACTGCTCCAGGTGGTTGGTCACACCTTGCCAGTGATCACCATTGGTGTAAATGTGTGTGTGACTGGGTGAATGTCAGGCAAAATACTGTAAAGCGCTTTTAATAAAAACGCTATATAAATGAGACCATTACCAGTTGGTATTTTTACATTTATATATTATATTAGTTTTACAGTCACAGATCACAATTTTTGTATGTCACTACTAGTGTATGTACCTCTATCCTAATTCATTTTTTATTATAAGTTGACCAAGGTTGCCTCAAAAGAGATTGTAAAATGTTGCCCCTAAATTATATTGATTAAAAGCATGTCAATGTAATGATCCAAGTATGTTATTTGATTCACTATGTCCTACCGCTTTATGTTTATTTATTAAGCTTAAGAACATTTTTCAATGGAGATCTTCATTACATTGTTCATTTAGTCTTGGACTAGGCATGTCTGAGAAGCTGGTTAAATGTGTAAATACTTCATCCAGAAGGATAAAAAAATGCAAGTTTAGTCTGTCTAAGAATGAACCAAAAAGAGATCATGAGAAAATAAAATCTCATTCTCCAATGCTAAGCTAAACACAATGTGATAGACAAACAAATAGAGAGGTAGCACAATTAATAAAACAATAGTGTCCTGGGACTTCCAATCCCTGCTGGAGATTCAAAGCTTCCCTGGCTCCCTGTACATTATTCTCTTTCACATACAGTAGGCCTCTGCTGCATAGGCAACACTAAATATTTACAATAATTAAATAGGAGCATGTACAGACAAGACCTCCATCCAAAGACCACAACAAGTCGGTCATGTTCCACTGAGGTAGCTTTTGCACAGAAAGAAAAAAAAACAGTCTCATATCTCCTGCCATTCAAACTGTATGGCGCCAAACAAATCCTTCCACCACTGTCGCAATCCCCCCCCAAGCTTGCTTTTCTGATTGCGATAAACGGGATAGAGGTTTTGCTCTGTTTAGGAACCAGGTGTAAATTATTGGAATGAGAATGCAGGCTTTAAAAGTTAGTCAGGGTGTTGCATGTGCAGGCGTGTTTGTGGCATTAGTTTAATCTGCCTGCTTTCTTGGTGGGTGCGCCTTAGACTTAGTTGCTGGGTATGTCTTCTCTCCGGGCTGAGAGATTCATTGCTTCATTGAACCCTTAATTGCGGGTTGACCTTTGCCACAGATGGTAGTGTTATGTTCTTGGCTGGTGACATCTGAATGTGAAAACTGTTTAAAGCAACATCTCATGTTGGAATTAAAGCACACATAATATGTAATATGACACTTGCCAACTGCTTTCCCATGAATCAGTGCTACTGTATATTATCTGTAGGCACTTAGTTGAAGTTGGCGTGGGACACATTAGTTGACGCCTGTGTCCACGGCAACTAGCTGACTTTACATGCCCATCCCTGGTGTGTAGTGAATCATCGTCATGAGATGAGGAGTGAACCAGAGCACCTGGCCCAGCTCCAGGGTGCTCTAGCTTAAAGAGCTGTCAGTCACAGCCTAAGCTGCTGTGTGCTGGCTGGCGGCACCACTTGACCTCCTGCGCTGACTGCACCTAACTGAACCTGGGCTGGTGCCCCACCTTGCCGCGCCTGCCCACAGACACACAGAGGACAGAGGGATATTGCTCTGCTTCGTGTCCTTCTTGGTGATACAGAAAAGGAGGAGAACGACACCATGAAAATAGAGAATATCTCCCCTGCCCGGTCCTGGAGTGGAGACACTCTCACACAGTCTGGACCCCCAGGACCTGCCTGAGCAAACATAGCACTTGTTATTTTAGAGAGAATACATACTGTTAAACTGTATTGTCCTTAACCAGTAGAGGGCTGTCTGCAATGCAAACACAGGGAGGAGCTCTCTCTCTCTGTCTGTCTCTCCTTTCACACATCACACACACACGCGTGTACGTTTACTGCCAACCAACCGTGAACTCCCAAGCATCCGTTTTCACTGGCCATGACGGTTTGTCTGGTGACCCCGCTGTTCTGCGGCCAAACGGCACAATTATCTGCAATTTATGCTCCGACCAAATGGATCACTTCCCCACTAAATGAAATTCCCCATTAGGAAAAGCAACAGCGAGTGGTAGATAAGGGTACTGATACTTTCACTGGGTTAAGACAAGACAGGGCAGAATGCGTGCCTGGAGCCTTTAAAAGCCGTTCCCAGACGTATTAACCATGCCCATTTAATGCCAATGAACCCTTATTTTGACAGCTTGTGGAAAGTGTTTCACTGACAGTTAGTGTCATTGTAGCCTTTGATTATTTTTATACCTATTTGTCAGCATTAAATGTTATGAATTATTTGAATTTACAAAAGTAAGAGATGTTGAAGGCTGTTCAGTCTTAAGTCCGAGGGAAGATGTGGTTATTTGAGGCCAGGGGAGAGAGACGTACATTTACTGTAATAGCTTTTAGAAGTCTCATTACGGTAACTCTCAACTAGGGTTCCTTATAGCAGACTACTACCTATTAAACCTACAACTCAAGCAAATGTTTCAGTAAGGTCCAGACGGATATTCCTCTTTCTTTTTTTTTATGAGATATGAAAAAATCAAAAGCTGTTGAAATATAATGTGTTTAGGTCCAACTGTATTTCCCATTAGCCTTATAGGTCTTCATTAATCATCATAAGTCTCAGTGGTAACTGGAAGGGAACGTTGTTGTTCTGCAATTCTAGTGCAGGTTACAAAGCTGTTTGGCTATGCTCCAGCAATGTGCTAACCTAGAAAACAATAGTGTGTTGATTCAATAAGTACTGAATCATGTTGACATTGTAAACTGAGCCAAAGCAATTGTTTTAAAACACTAGTGAATATATGTTGGAACTCTCCGTCAACAAGTGTCTTGTTAAAGTGTTGTTTTATGATTAATACTACTTGTCCTGCCTAGAAGTATTTCTTTATGTGGTGTGACAAAGTTGCTCAAGCCTTCTGAATGCTAAACAAAATTAATCTTGTATTCCTGATAAAGACTCTGAACGCACACTGACTGACATTACACAAACACTCTTGGACAAAGGAGTTGTGCTGTTGAAGTAACTGAGTATTCCTAACTGGCAGACATGCAGAGCTGTCATAAAACAAGGTCTCTAAGAAGTGTTGTGATATTTTCTACCTGTCATACATATACTGTAAATCTACAGCATATACACCCCAAAATATTACATTCTTTCTTAAAGTAGCAGCTATAAATCCCCCCCAAAAAATCATCAAATAATAGGCCTATTTAGTTAATGATATGATGTGTCATCCATTGGTAACTGATACTAAATAATAGTTGTGTATTACAGATTTATCCAGCCACCCATCTAGAACTCAGTGACAACAGCTACAGTATATGTTAATAACATAGCTAAATTGGCACATTTTCTATTCACATCTACTATCCCTACACCATGCTAAATGTTACAGTTTCTAGAATAAACTCCTGTGTTAATTTACATTGTATGAACACAATATAGGTAATAATAACAATTACTTAATATTCATAATAATATAATAATTAGTACATCTAAGTATATAAGTGTAATTAAGACTAATTAAGACTAAGACTTGTAATTAAGACTTTTAATTAAGTCTTAGTTAGTAGCCTACATTTCTAAATCATATTTTGACAAAAATAAGTATAAGTCCTCCTTTTCAGTAGAAAACTGTGTCCGATGTCCCGATGTGAATTACAAAATACTATGCCTCGAAGAGAATTTAAACACAAAAGCATGAATGTATTGTATTAATGCAAGCATCGTGCATGCCATTAAGTAGAATACAATGCACATCAATTTTTTGTAAATTGTGTATTCTATCCATCTCTATGATGAATGTGGAGTATAGTAGTAGTGTAGTACAAATATAGTCAACAGTGGCCTTTGCTAAATAAATGTAAAAACTTTCCTAGGCCATGAATAGGGAGACACTAAGTATGGACAGCCCACAAGGAAAACACACACCCCAAGGTCACCTTTGTATAACAAAATGGTACCCACTGCATAATTGACTGCGGTATGCAGTTCTAATGACTGATCTGTCATCAGTTTTCATTAAGTGCCCTGGGTTTAACATTCTGGCATGAGCTGAAGCCTGGCTCTGTGTATGTTAGCACAATGGATCTTATAGCATAAGTGTTCTTTCTGATTAAAGAGACAGTACATACATATCATCAAACTGTTTCATCGCTTGTTTTAAGCAGGTTATTCATGCAGTAGCAAAACCCAGCCCAAATTGTTTCTATGAACGCTTTATTCAAAAGGAAAAAAGCTATTGAATTACATTATTTGACTGAATGTTTTAATCTTTCAAAATAAATGCAAATAAGCATCTGCACCTTGCGACCTTTTTAATCCGAGATAATCTTCAGCCATAAATGTTAGCAAAGGGATGTATGTATACGTGCACTGTATTTGATTAGCCTTAATGCAGTACATGTGTTTTAATTAATTGAGTAAATACAGCATGAAATACAGAGAATTGTAGCCCTAAATTTAGGTTGAAAACAGTACTGCAAGTATTTTTACAAAATATATCATACTGTACATCAATAGAAATAAACGGTATTGGTACACAAGGCTTCAGCCACAGTATAGTACAATAAAACATATTTATTAACAATAATCAAATACGTGTGCTGGTGTGGTAGAAACCTAAAAGGGCTTATATGAAACCACACCTAAAAGTGAGTTACACAGTACAGACATCATAAGATGTCGAGGAAGAATGTATCGATTGTGTGCGACTTGTGACATTTGGGGAAAACAGATCGATGTCTGAACAACTTGAACAAGACTTTGACCCAATCCTTGAATGGAGTGGAATTATTTGAATCTTTTGAATCTCTGGTTTGAGTCACGCATCTTCAAAGGCAAACTATTTTCTAATTATTTAAAAGAAAAATACCATTGTTTGCTTGGTCACATATCTTTTCCTCTACAGTGTTCTGCTGTCACATAAGCTACGTGCTAGGTGAACTGTGAACTATTATTAGTTTGTCATTAGGACATCGACAACTGTCCTCACAGCTGAACTGATAAGTTCCCGAGACACTGTATCTGTGACCAGTGCAAAGCGACAGTGGAGACGATGCAGAGTCCCAGGTCCTGACAGGAAACAGAACAGAAAAGTGTGTCACCTCAAGACAGAATGCACAGAGACAGCAGGAGAACCCAGGAAGATGGCTGACAGTGTTTAGACAACTGCTAAACTCTCGACTTCCCCTCCATAACTCTCTGTGAATCCTGCTTCCTTCTATATGTCTTCATCATGCGCCCCAGAGAAACAGACAATCATCATGAAAAAGTAATGGAACAGAGTATGAAAGGTAAATACTGTATGTAAAACCCACATAATTATGTGCACCCTTAGAATCAGCACAGCATTAGTATTTAAATTATATAAATATCCCCAAACTAGACACCAGAGCAATTGAGGTGGTCATGGAAGCATCAGGGTGGAAATGTAAAATCTTTAACATTAACATTAACGCCATTACATGAGGTCTTTTTTATTTGTTCATGAGTGTGGTACAATGTCGGCAAACCTAAACCACGCCCTTATAGCTATCAACACGATGCTGATTGGAAAGTTCAGTTGCTACTTGGACACATTCAAAATGATTCATAGGCTTTCCAGACTTATTCTCACTGCCAAAATGAAACTGAAGCTCGCGAGATAAGGATGGTCTTGTCAGGCTTGCGGAGAACAATGGCTTTTAAAAACAGTGCAGTTGCATCTACTGACCAGAGTGGCCACCATATTACCAATGTATAGAATTTTAACAGAAGACAATCAAATGGCATGATATTATCACTGCTATGTTGTAATATTATGCACGTCAGTTTTAAAGCATTTAATGTCCATTGATCATGTCTATAGTGTATACTGTACACATCCATGCATGTGCAAAATGCCAATTGATGACATGTTTAAAACTGACATTATACAATATTTCCTATCACTTCCTTTGTTTTTATTTAGGAAAAATATCTTGAGAAGCCAAGGGCATCTACATAGTATGTGCTTAACTGAGAAAGAGATTAATTTTCCCACAGCAGTGTGAGATAACATGAGTATCGGTGAGATTAGGGGAGTATTGAGTGGGCAGCATTTCCTTTTTAATTAAACAGAAATATCATAGACAAACATTGTACATACATGATTGATCCTTGTTTATCGAAGCCAAACAAATGGATCAGATCATTATCTGACACGCAGGCTATTCCAGTATGCCCTTTAATAATACCACATAGCTTTGAATGAAATCCTTGCACTCGGTTCCAAGAATAGGCTGTACCATGAGTTCCACGATTGGGTCTAGAGATAGGCCGGTCGTATGAGTTCTCTATCTGCACTACTCCTGCTCTCTGCGATCAACGTGAACAATGCTGCTCAGTGGTCCGTTTACTCAGTGGTGTAATGTTTGTGCTCTTCTGGACCTCAGAGCAGCCAAGTGCGGCCCTTATCAGCAGCCCTAGCCTGGCTAGCACCAGCTGTCTGGACAGCCCCGGTCAGCCTCCACCGCAGTGTGTACTCACTGCAGGCAACTCTCACACAAATAAACCAAATAGCAAGGGTGAAAAGGTAAAGAGATTGATGAAAAAACAACATAGTGCTTGAGGCCTTGGATGGTTTTGACAAGGAGCATTCCTCTTCCTTCGTACCCTGGAGGAGCTCTGCCTTGGCTGCAACACAGGGAACATGGAAGGGCCTGTGCGCCCACAGACACGCATGTCTTGGCCGGCTAACGCTCTGGCCCGTCAATGAGGAAGAACTCAGGGTCCCGAAATATCACCTTTACTGGCAGGCTGCAGATTATGGCCATCTCATCTTCCCTGCCACATGTAGAATTAGCCAACCATACAACAGCAGTCTTGCATGGATGAAGAACATTGAAGAACTGCACAAAAAGCCATTGTAACTACCAGTAAGAAAACAATGTGTCATAGCGTGTAGGTAGAGTTTGTGTCCTGCAGTTGAGCTCAGTTCAGTTGGTGAGTCACCCGCCAGTCCAGCCAGGAAGAAAAAAGACTTCATATTTTCCATCTTTATATTCCACCCCCGCCCTTTGACTGGCATATAGGCAGGCAGCAGGTTGGCATCACCATGGTAATTTCCAGCCTTGAATCTGTGCTGTCTCAAAACGCCACAGAGAGTAGCACATAATGTTATCCTAAGCTCTGTTAAGAATACGGTATGTCCAACTACAAACTAACCTCTGTAGACATCGGGACAGATAAATCATTTTTAAGTGCTTATTATGTTACATTGAAGAGCAGCAACTTCTACATCCAAAATTAAATTAGAATTTCCTTTGGAGAATTTTGCTGGAGCCTTGTCTATATCATGCCTGTGATTGATGGGAAATATTCCCAATGAATAGCCTTCCTCCCCTACACAGACCACAAGCTGGTTCCCTGCAAAAGCCAATCACATAATAGCCTGTATGCCTGCAGGCTGTCCTGCATTACACCAAGAAAAAGGAGAGAGGAATATAAGATGGAGAGCTCCTTTTGGACCTAAACACTGAGGAATGTTAAGCATACCCTAAGTAGATTAGGGTTGCCCTGGTATGGCGCACAGCTTTCCCCGGTCAAGCCAGAAGGGCCCAGCGATTCAAAACAGCCACATCAAAACTTCCTCATCATTAGTGATGGCTTATCCCCAAATGCCTTTGCCCTCTGATACATCCCCCGCTCTTCTGCAGGCTGTGAAAACACACACTCCCCTTCTAGGACACCTGAAGGTGTACATAGGTGCCTGTACACACAGAACACCAACAAGACAATGTGTGTCTATGCTATAGCCAAACACCTAACTGTTCTATTCGATTACAATAGTGTCACAACTCTGTAAGCTTTTTGAGTCTCATGATATATAGAGGTTTGTGGTTGCAAGTGAAGATTCACAAATGTGCAATTTAAATTTGCAAGCTTGTATCATGATGTGCAAGAATATACTGTACAATTTAATGTAATTGTTTTAATAAAAGTGCATTTTCCATTATCACTGCAAAATTAAATTCCACATTTGTGAATACTTTTGGCACTGTTGTCACACACCAACAGCTTTGTAGGCTTGTGAATTGAGTTGGGGAGAGGACCTTTAATCCTTTACAACAATCAGTTCCGATACATACTCGAGTGTACACGCACACATGCAGTAATTATGCCTAAGTACACACAACTTAAGTATAAATCATTTAATTTTTATGTCCTTTTTCCACACTTATTTATGAGAACGTTTTATGAGAAATCTGTTTTCAGTGAAAGTGCAATTTATGAATCAACCATTAAATGAATAAAACATTAATGTGAGTGAGTACACAGGTAAGGACATAGATTTCTGGAAACGCCATTACATCCTTGGGCAAGAAGTATAATGGGGAAAAAAGCAAACAATTCATTAGTGTTGATTTTGGTTATTTTTCAGTTCCTTCTTTGTTTTCCTTTGTTTACAATGTTTTATGTTTTTTTTGTTGTTGTTAACATCCCTCCATTGCTCTTTTGTATTCTGGAAGACATTATTAGCAGACATCGCATGCCAGAAAGGTTATAGGCATATTTATACACATGGCCCTCCAAAACAAAAATGAAACCAAACATTTGCAATATGTATCATTTGCATAATGGAAATAATTGATATAGATCATTCTCACAGACATGTCTTTAGGGAATTGTAATTAGTAAGAGAGGAAAAGACCATTTACCGCCACTTTTAATGCATCCTAACAAATTATTTTATCATTCAGTGTAATGCAGCGTGTCCCGTTCACCTCTGCCACTAAAGTCAATGCAACTCCTTCAGATTTGATACAATTTAGGAGTACATTCCTATGTGCTGTAGATAATCCAACTGGAACAGTAGTCCATTCCACTCACAGAGGGGGATTGTTTCTTCACAGTATGAAAGCATAAAGTGTACAGCAATCCATGCATGCAACATGTTTGCTAAGGGTGTGTGTGTGTGTGTACACCCATGGTGTGCTTGGGTTTGCTAAGATGGTCACCTGAGCAGCAGAGAGCCTGCACACCTGTTCTTTGTTTGGTCAAAAGTGCAATCGTACCCTGGTCACGTAGGACAATGTTATCCTGCAGATCTGGAGAGCAATAGAGCCCTTATCTCTTATTGACTCTGATTGCAGTCATTCAGGCCAATTAGGAGCTTCTCCTCCTGCTTGGCGAGTTCCTGCTCCCCCCCCCCCCCCACATCCCCAGGAGCCTGGCCCATTGCACGGCTGTTCAAGTTCCTGGACCAAGCCAGCCAGCCAGGAAACTATAATTAAGACTTGAGCAAATATCACCAGACATGACTATAGTCAGTCAATGTGTGTGCGTATGTGCGTGTGCGTGTGGATGTTGTTCTACTACATCATAGCAGCCCTAGAATCACATTTGACCTCTCCAGCTGAATGTTAAAGTGTAACTGCACCCTAAAATGTGTTGTTTGAGCTGTAGACCAAGTAATATGACTGATCTCTGATGAGACACTTCAATACTGGTGGTAAGATTGACATAATTCACGTTTTTATCAAAATCTGCATGTTATGGGCTGAAAACAGAACTACATGACATATCCGGTAAAAATCACCCCAGGACCTGGCTGCTTTTCATCGGTACACTTGGTACGCTCATACGTCATCACATTGAAATGTTAACATTAATATTAATGGAGGTCCCCCTCTCAGCCCCTCACCTCCCTTTGCTCAGCTCCTTGATGCATTTTTCAAAGTCTTAGTGGGTGGAGTCAGGCTCAGAGTTGGGGTGCAGCTACACAATGTTTGGAACACAATGGGAGCAGTATGGTCTGGTGGTTAGCGTGTTCCACTGATAAATACAGTAACTGAAGCATAACTGTACCAGTATAAAAGAGTAGGGGCAGAGTTCATGCCCACTGGCAGCGTGAAGTGGCATGCACTTTTAATAATCCAAATGTAAAGACAAATTGACAAATGAGCTCAATACTCTGCAGACTCCTTATGGATGTAAAGCTCAATAAAAACATCTAAACGTTGGTGTCAATGTGCATCACACAGGGGGCCTTTAGAGAACAGTGTGAGTGAATACAATGTGTAGGATGTAAAGGTTCAGTTTCACATCCAAAGAATGATTCTTGTGTGTCTGTGCTCTGGAGAATAGCCTCACAACCATCCCTCTTAAAAATGTATGATTCCCCCTCCCATTAGCGCACTGTTAACATTGAACTCAAAACGCCACCCTACAATATCATGTTATGATTAAAATGAGTAGTCTGATATGGCTCCGATATAAGACATGAGAAGCCATGCCCGGCCCATGCAGAGACCTTGGGCGCGGCTTCAGATGGGTGGGTTGCCGTTTGCCGTAAGGGGGGCACCCATGGCTTGGAGCACATCTGTACACACACACAGACTGTTTCCCTTGGATCAACTCAGCAGCGCGTCACCAGCCTGGCCATCACCGTGGTGACGATTCACAGCGCAGCCATTAACACTGCTCAGACCGATGGAAACATTGACACAAACTTGGCAACCATGCTGCCCTGTCTAGGGTTAGCTAAACACATACACATACAGTACACACACTCACACACACACATTCCATCTGAAAACCCTTAACACACGCTCTGTTTCAGAACATTAGTTTTGCTTACAAACCATACTGTTAGCTTTCTGAAAATTATTTCCAACACCTGTGTTGGTTTATGATTAATGCCCATACTGTATCCTGCATCAAGATACCAAATAGTGTTGTGTAATTGTCTAAACGTTGTTATATAACTGTCTAATGCAAGGAACCTCATACATCCTCTACTACATATTAGCTAATATTGTAGGGTGGCGTTCTGTTAAATCAAACAAGAACTATGTGCCGCTATGGAACATATTGTTGGGAGGCTCAAGCAGATTACTGGTGGGTGACCTTGTTGCCACTTTTTATTAATTATTTCTATTTTGCATGGTACATTGAGTAAAGTATGGATATAAAATACATGCTTTATTTAACCAGAAAAGTCTAAATTCCTGGGAAGTTGTTGTGGAAGAGGTGTTGGTAGCACTGAAGAAGCAGAGAAGGGTCTGCTGTGCAGTGTCATTCCCTGAAAGCTCGGAGGCCAACCAGAGCTTGCCGAGTAAGCAGGACACTAGCCAGAGGTGTGGGGGCACTTGAAGAGAGACGAGGAAGAAGGGAAGCCCTGCTCACAGATAGAGAAACGGTGCCTCGGTGCAAACGTGCACAGTAGGTGTGTGTGGATGCACATGTGCTCTCTCTCGCTGTGGTCAGAATCCCACATGGCACCGGGTGTACACAAGTCTATTTCTCATATATGATATCCTCTTAACACACGCCAGACCTCAAGCCGCGTCCTTCCAAATATAATCCCTACTGATTTGATTGATGTTGGAGAAAAAGGAAAGGGTATAATCAGTGAAACACATATAGCTAGCAGAGGACAATAATCTCTGAACTCATAAACCTGCTCCTCAGCTATTGGAAATGATTCCTAAAATTACCTTGAGAGGCAGCCAAGCCTCGCCACACTCGCTGAAAATCAAACTTGTTTAGGATGAAGCATATGAAAGTCTTTACAGGCCCCTATAGTGTGCCTCTCCCTTCCTCCAGTCAGCCCTCCTCTTCTCCTTCATTGCGTCCTTTGGCGTCTGTGAAGCTCTGTGGGTTTGGCATGCTGGCATAGAAACCCCAGTAGTTCCCGTTGTGGGGAGAGTACTGTCCCATACTGATACAGTTCACAGAACAATTATCATGATTATCATTTCACCAAACGCAGAGGGGGTATCCAATGCCGCCAGAGAGTTTCGAATGGCCCTTTGATTTGCCAAATATGCTTTTATTTTGCCGTCTGTCTTCAATTTTCTCATTTGCGGGCATTGAGATGTTGTGACATGGTCACACAGAATCAGTAGATCTGACAAAGCCAGTGGCAAGACAAATGTATGGACTTTTTCCCAGCAGTACTTCCGCAGAGGGACAGCAGATCAGTCCCAGCTTGAGGGCATCTAATAACCAACCAATGACTGATAGGTGCTGTGTGTAGTACTGCATGTTCTCAAAGACGTATTTTCAGGGGAAAACTGAATTATACACAAGTTGTTATTTTGTTGATAAGATGCGTGGTGAGTGTCGGAAATGGCCTTGACATTGTGAGCCAATGTGCTGCCAGAGGTCAGAGATCATCAGAGCTTGTGCCAGATGCCCACAGCAGAAACTCCAAAACAGAATGAGAGGCAGCAGCTTTCACAAAGAGAGAGATGCATATTCATATCTGCCCAAGCCAAACTAGCTTCAGTCTCAATAAACCTCTTTCACTCAGTTTCTGTGTTAGAGGTTTTGAGAGGGGAATTGTAGTTTAGAGGTTATGTAGAGGACACAAATTAAAGTGATTGACTACTAAAGTGTATGTAGCCATTCAGCAGAACTTAAGCATAATGATGTACAGTAAAACTGTCGCTGATGGAATTTAATTTGCAGGGCTAATCTGGATATCTCTGGTATCCAATCAACCATACAGGTGTACCTACAATATTGTATAAATTCATATGTGTAACATAACGTGATACAGTCTGTCTCACAACTGTTGACCAGGTGGCTGAAAGACGATTATGGAGCTTCAGTAGAATTGAATTCTCTGCAAACTATCCATGTTAAACAGGTTTTTAAGGAGGTCAGCATACTGTAGCAGGCAGAAACATGTTGTATACAGTAAACTGTATAGCAACAGTCAGATTGACTTACTGTTAATTAAAACAAGGTGTAAAGGAACACTACTGCGATGTATCTGACACAGGTCACATATTTCTCCTTAGGCTACACACACACATACTGTAATGCTGTATGTCCTTCCACACTGAGCGTGACCTACATGGAGATGAGAGCCATCTCTCTAAAACAGCTTTGTGTTTTAGAGAGATGTATGTGTACTGAATATAATATCTGACTTTCCCTGCATGGTTATGTTTATATTGGGAAAGGTGATTTCAATTGAAGCTTTCTGTCAAATGGGGAGAATTTGTGTTCCATGATAATGCTATTATGTTATTACTGTAATAACATTTTTCTCTTTTAACCAGATCACTTGTAAGATACAGTCTTAGATACAGGCTTTCTCCTGGGAGGTAGTAGAGAGTACTTGTGCCAAGAATGTGTACAAAAGGTAATTCATATGTCATCACAACCATCATTTACTTTAGCAGCACTACTGTTATAAAATGCCTACCAACAATTTGTACCTAAATGGTCAGGGATTGATGGCAGCATTCACCGGTCTGCCACGCTTCCCAGGTTTCCCAGCTACACATGAACTCATCTTGGACTCAGTATGTCTTGTCATTACACACCTGGTTTCCATTCCCGAATTAGCCACAGTATATGTATCCCTCTGTGACACCATGTCCTTGTCGGTTATTGTCTACTGTTAGTTGCTGTGTTTTTGTTTCAAATAAATATTTCTAATTGTTCTGAACCCAACCTGCACCTGGTTCCTTCCCGCACCGTGACATTAATACCCACACACTAGTACTGTCCTATTGAAGTAGTATGTATAATGTAGTAGTATTTATTACACAATGTACATTTTACAATTATGGAATTCCCCAAAATGTTGCTTATTAATATGTGTACAATCTTTCTATTCAAAGCCAACATGGGTATTTTGGGTTTACCCATAGAACTATATGGGCTTACCACATACAATAACATGCAGAACTTTGTTTTTATGCCAGAATTATATTTTAAAAAGCTATTTCATATCAATGTTAATGGTATTGATGTGGTAAAACTAGAAAACTAATAAACCATACAAAAGGAAAATATAAACCACTATGATTTATGTGGAAGTATTGTTGACCCATGCAGGCTATTTTTCTATTGTCTTTCTCACATACAAACACACACTCACATGTTTATAAGATGATGACCAATCTGGTTTCCATTTGCACACTTAATGTAACTACTTAATGGTCCTAAACGCTTGAATCATCTCAGCAGCTCTGGATACATTTTTCTTTCAGGCACCAAGCAAACAAGCACATGCTAATAGGCGTCAAGCTCACGAGCAATTAAGGATAAGCTGAATACAGGCAGCGAGAGAGGTCTATCTTGAGGCACAAAGCTGAATTTGCTGTAGCCTATGTCCTGTCTTAGCTCCCGAATTGTGACGTAAAAAAGCTATTTCACTGTTTGCTGTGTTTTCTTATAGTTGAGTAGTCTTGTTGAAAAGTATGTTGTAATACCCTCTCCATACAGTCTCTGTGCGCGCGCGCGTGTGTGTGTGTGTGTGTGTGCACGCGTGTGTGTGCAAACATGTGCACGGGATTGTCAGTCAGCATGTTAGCATGTGCATGTATGTACCTGCCTGTTAGTGTGTGAATGTGTCGTGGGGCCCGAAGAGGGGATGGGCTCCAGGGATGAATGTCTGGAACTTTCCCCTCCAACACCCTAGATACACTTGAACCTGGTGAAGAGAGCCCTACTGCACCATGGCCTGCTGGGTCACAGAGACATCCAGGCCTGCCCCACTGTTCACCACTGTCCCTCTAGCCACGTAAGGACGTCACTCAATCGCTCTGGTGCCTGGGAGACAGACAGACAGACAGGCAGGCAGACAGACAAACAGACAATCAGACTGGCAGGCAGACTGGCAGGCAGACAGACATGCAGACAGACAGGCAGACTGGCAGGCAGGCAGACAGGCAGACTGGCAGGCAGGCAGGCAGGCAGGCAGGCAGACATGCAGACAGAGGCAAACAGGCAGGCAGGCAGAGAGACAGACAGACAGACTAGGGTGAATCAAAGGTCTGGTCTCCATTGCTTATATACTTTCTGCCACTGTGGGGAGCCATTGAACCCGTTTTCCATTTGCACAGGGAGAGAAAGCAGTCTATTTAACAGGCAGGGGAGGGAGGTAGGGGAGATGGAGACATGGGGGACTTAACAGTCTTCTGACGAAGACGTCTGATTAGAAGCATGTGCGGAACACTGAGACCCAGGCTAGACAGACAGACCGCAACCGATACACAGACGCTATGACAAAGACAGAAAGACCACTACCTCCACGTCCATGCACACCCAGACACGTACGCATGTGACAGCTACACCCATACTGTACTGAATTTATAGACAACGTGGGAGGCACTGTAGGGTGAGGTCTTAAAACATTAGGATATTGTGTCTGCAGCCCATCTTTCAACAATTTGGATTAACAATTTACGAAATGCCTGATAAATGCTGGTTAAATGATTTACTATGATGCACATCCATGTATGCCCCAGTCTTCTGGGGAACAACACTGAATACACACAGGTGTTTATAAACAAGTCCGTCATTTGGAGGGTTAGCTAATGATAACAAACACTCTTGAGAGTTCGGAGAGGGCGTGCAAAGGTGTGTGCGTCTCTTTTAAAAGCATCAGTGGTCCGTGACTCCAGGAAGTCAAGCAAGCCGGGAGAAAGCAAACAAGCACATAGATGAAGGTGGACTCAAGTCCCAGAAAGAACAGCAAATGTGCAGCCAAAAGAAAAATATACACTGCACATAAAATAATATGTGTTGGATAGTGGACTACATGCAAGGACTGTTCTGTACTCCCAACACTGGTTCTCCAGTGGGGAGGAGATGCCAAGGCTTTGAAGCCAACAACTGTTGAATCCAAAGAAAAGAATAATACTTTTTTTTTTAAATCACAACTGTAATAAAATAAATCTTTTATTTTTTCCTTTATTAAGACTTTACACAAGCCTTTTATTTTGACATGCCTTTCAACATACTTTTGGTGTGGCCTGGCTCTGCAATATTAAATATTTATCATTTTCTATGAACGCATATTCTTACTAGTGTGGGCTTAAAAAACACACATGCTCAAAAGTTAACCCTTAACAAAACATTGTTAGGGTGTATATACGCACATTATGGTTCATTCATCTTTGTATTTCAGCACTGCCCTGACACAATAGGATTCCAGAGAGCACAGCACATTTTGCCGGCTCCAGACAGCGATAGGGCTCGTCTGCTGCTGTGCACCCAGGCAAAGTGGTGGTCACGGCTGTTGCTCCAGCCGGTTCTGACAGCCCCACCTTGTTCCCCCTAATATCCTCAAAGCGTAATCTGCCTCCCAGAACCAGCCGACAAGGGTCACGGAGGTCATATTGCAGTTCTGCATACGGCCCTGTGTCAGGTGTTATCATTTGATTCATGGTCTACGTGTTCACAGTGAGTGGCATGTCAGTCACAAGGGGGGAGGGTCACAGTCCCACACAATTTGGGATTTTTCCATTCTGTACTACATGGAGAGAAGGCCAACTCCTACAGTCTGTATACATCTGAATAAAACACAACCAGCTGCATACTGTATACAAAGACTTAAGCCCTTAAATCCCAGCGTCTCTGTTTATTTGTCCGAATATACATGGAAACATGTTACAAAAATATGTCTTTTCAGAGCTGGCTTTCCTAAAAGGTGCACAGCTAATCGTCCAAATGCAGATCACATGTATAATTTCATACAGTCAGCGATAGAAATATGTTTGTGCAATTAGCTACAATATACTTTCTCAATGTACTATAATATAATATGAAATGTGTTGTCTACTTTTTCTTGTATTACAACTAAAGAGCCCCTCTGAGGGGGCCGTGTATGTATTAGAGATGACACTACAAATATGGTCAAGCCAAGAATGACGTCAGACTCTTTTTTTTGGGGGGACATTTTGAGGATTAAACACTTAATTTCCTGCATTATGGTATAATTGCCTGCACCTATTTGTGCCTGTGTGTGTGTCTGTGTGTGTGGGGGGAGATGCGTAAATACAACTGGAGATGCTATTAATTTAGTCAGACATCATAACAACTGATAGGCCTAGTCAGTGGTGATTTCCTGTTCACAGACTTGCCGCAGAAATGAATATTTTTAGGTTATGCCATGATACTATATAGGCAAGTAGGCTATAGCCTAAAATCACAAAAAATGGTTGCTGATAGGTTTAAATTAATTGAGTCTATTCAAGGAGCAGAATAATGAATGTGAAAGTCACACAGTCGGACAAAGCTGTGATGAGTTAAATACGATTTTAAAACAGAAAATGATCAGCACATTATGTGAATATTGCCTATTGCATTTTGCCTGTAAATCAGTCGCACTTTCAAAATAAAAGTTTTATATTTTTACATGTATTTCTCCCTTGCGGGATACATTTTAGTGGGACAAATCCAACTGTTTCCAAAATTAGGGGGGACATGTCCCACCCGTACCACCCGGGTCCGACGCCATTGCGTCAGAGCATGTCTGAGCACACATCGTTTCAACACGGGCCTCATTGGTCAGAAGCCTTGCTCAACCCCTCTGTAAACTCAAGAGGCGTCCTCCACCATAATAGATGTGTTCACCAGTCCCAACACGAACAGTGAGAAGAACCACAGATAATAGCAGTGATGTGCAACTTTACCTGGCTTTGGGGTTGCTACAAATATTCTACCAATACACTGTGTTGCCAGGGCTACCAGCAAGTATACAGAAACAGCATAGTAAAAACTAATTGCCACGTACAGTAGATAAAGGTGTATCGTGCTACACCATGCCCTGTATTAGATCGTGTTCCAAACATGTTGCGTAAGATGATTACTCGTGGCTAACATATTCTTTGCAGCAGAGCCAAGCTAAGCAACAGTGGCTGTTCTTGTAATACAGGCTCTACGGTGGCCCCATCATGGCTGCTTTGCATTAAGGCCTTTCCCTCATTCCCCACAGTGACATTGGCTGTCTATCACGTGACTGCCTGGCTTCCATTAGGGCTCACACCTCCCTCCATCTCCCTCTAGTTCACCCTGCGACAGGGCTGGAAATTATACATAGGCCTATACTAGAATTACTTACAATGCCAATTACATTGATTGAGTAAAAGCTGGTGGTGTAACATTTTTCTGACTTCCTCTCCGGGAACCAACCTTATCGTGGTGGAGAGGTTTGTGTGTCCCTATTACCCTGAGAGCTGTGTTGTCTGGAGCCTTGTGCTCCTTGTAGGGTCTCCAAAGGCAAAGTGGTCTCAGGTGAGGGGCCAGACTAAGAATGGCTCAGAAGACCCTTCATGAAAGAACATAAGAGAGGAGAAGTTACCTTGCCCGGAGGAAGCCGGGGTCCCTGACTGGAGCCAGGCCCAAAGGGAGAGCTTACTGGCGAGCGCCTGGTGGCTGGGTTTGCCACGGAGCCCAGCCGGGCACAACCAGAAGAAGCAACGTGGCACTTTCCTCTCCATCCTATGGGCCCACCACTCGTGGGAGGAACCGTGGGGGTCAGGTGCGCTGTCATTTGGGTGGCAGTGAAGGTCAGGGTCCTCAAGGGACCAGACCTGGGCAGCAGAGGCTGGCTCTGGGGACGTGGAAGGTCACCTCGCTGTGGGGGAAGGAGCCAGAACTTGTGTGGGAGGTAGAGTGTTAGCATTTAGATCTGGTGGTGCTTACCTCTACACATACTCTTGGTTTTGGAACCATTCTTCTGGATAGGGGTGATGTTATTCTACTCTGGAGTTGCCCAGGGTGTGAGGCGGGTGTGGGGATACTAGCAAGCCCCCGTTTGAGCGCTGCTTCTATGGAGTTTACCCTGACGGACGAGAGGGCCGCCTGACTACGCCAACAGGTTGTAGAGGGGAAAACTCTGACTGTTGTCTGTGTATATGCACCAAACAGCAGTTTAGAGTATTAAGCCTTCCTGGAGACCCTGAATGGAGTCCTGTATGAGGCTCTAGCAGGGGACTTCATAGCTCTGCTGGGAGACTTCAATGCATGTGGCAAATGATGGAGATACCTGGAGAGGAGTGATTGGAAGGAACGACCTCCCTGATCTAAACCTGAGCGGGCGTTTGCTGTTAGACTTCTGTGCTAGTCATGGACTGTCTATAACAAAGACCATGTTCGAACATAAGGATGCTCATAAGTGTGCCAGAGCACCCTAAGCCGAAGGTGGTTGATCAATTTGTGATTGTATCATCTTATCTGAGGCCGCATGTTTTGGACACTCGGGTGAAGAGAGGGGCAGAGCTGGCTACCAACCACTATCTGGTGGTGAGTTGGGTCAAGGGGTGGAAGATAACTCTGGAGGTCAACTCCACAGTGGCAAAGCACCGGGGATTGATGAGATCCGTCCAGAAATGCTAAAAGCTTTGGATGTGGAGGGGTTGTCATCAATCCTGTTTGTGATATTTATGGACAGGATATCGAGGAGTCATCGTTGTGGGAAGGGGCTGTGGTTCGGTAACCTGGGGATCTCATCGCTGCTTTTTGCAGATGAAGTGGTCCTGATGATATCATCGGTCCGTGACCGCCAGCACTCACTGGATTGGTTCACAGCCGAGTGTGAAATGTCTGGGATGAGGATTAGTATCACAAAATCTGAAGCCATGGTTCTCAACCGGAGACCGATGGAGTGCCTACTCCAGGTAGAGAATGAGTCCTTACCCTAAGTGAAGGAGTTTAAATACCTCGGGGTCTCGTCGCGAATGAGGGGACTATGGAGCAGGAGATTGGCCGGAGAATTGGAGCAGCGGGAGCAGAATTGCAATCACTTACTGCACCGTTGTGATTAAAAGAGTGCTGAGCCGGAAGGCAAAGCTCTCGATAAACTAGGCAATTTTTGTTCCTCACCTAAGCTATGGTCATGAAGGGTGGGTCATGACCGAAATAACTAGATCACGGGTACAAGCGGCCAAAATAGGTTTTCTCAGGAGGGTGGCTGGTGTCACCCTTAGAGATAGGGTGAGAAGCTCAGATATCCGTGAGGATAGCAGCTACTCCGTCGCATCGAAAGCAGCCAGTTGAGGTGGTACGGGTTTCTGGTAAGGATGCCCCTTGGGCTGAATTAGTTGTATGCCTAGGGAGGTGTTCCAGGCAGCTGGGAAGAGGCCTCGAGGAAGACCCAGTGGCCTGGAAATGCCTTGGGATCCCCCAGTCAGAGCTTGCTAATGTGGTTCTGGAAAGGGAAGTTCGGGGTCCCCTGCAATGGGCTTCATATTCAACAACAGGCTTCAACTAAGCACTAAAAACTCAAACCATAAAGAAAGAAAGTAAAGTCAACAAAGACCATTTTAATTATTTTTTCTGGAAGTACATGTTTATTTGAATAGAAAGCACCACGTTTAACATGCAAGACTCAGGTGTGTTTGCTCTTTTTTCACAAAAAAGCGAGACTTTATACAAATTCATACAAGTAATGTTAACGTCATAATTTGTAAGACCTGTCAAAATCCTATTCAAGATATTTCACATTTTACAAGATATTTTTTCACTTACATATATTTTAAGGCCTAAAACTGGTTTTATTTTTTTTAGACTTTTTAAGGGCGACCCTGAAACATGAAAGGAAAAACATTGGTATCTGCACAGTGGGAACCTCAAATCATGCTGGTCATGTCTTGGCAGTAGTCATACTGCAGGCATTCAGTAATGCACATTTATGATAACACCAATGTGCACATAGGCCTGATAACAGCCTGGCGCCATGGCAACGCTGATATCACATGACAGAGAGAGTGAACAAGAGTGAGTAGGAGACAATTACAAATAATGATATAAGCAAACAGATTTTTCTCTCTCTCTCTCTAGTGCTTATGGTCTCCTCACTTGCCTTCTTCATCACTCAATTCATATTCTCGTACTCACGTTTGCCCTTCCCCTCCTACTATCCTACCAGGCTCATCTGGGTTACATGACTGGGTGGGTCGATACCCAGAAGCCGCTCTGTCCTGATCCCACAGTCGGGGTGATGTAGCAAGGTTCTCGGCACAGGCACATGACATCGAGTCATTTGACTTGGAAGGTCTGTCCACACAGTGGCTGTACAATGGAAAAGGGCCTAGAAACGGTCACTCCTTCGATCCCACACACACAAACGTACAGAACACACGCGCATGCAGAGAAGGTCGTCTGCGGTAAAGAGCTCTGCCCCAGACAGTCAATGCTCAAAGTTTCCAAAATACACTCAACTAATCTGCCTGATCTAGCAATTCATTGACGATGAAAACGGATGGGAAAAAACGTCTGAAACTGGAGCTGTGCGTCTCCTACACCGACAGTGCTGTTTATTGGCCGTGGCATACTAATTCAGCCTGATGACAGCCCATGATGATAGCTGGAAGCAGAGCTGCAGTCTTTAAAGCCTCTTCTCTCACCTACATACTTTATTAGCTGCTGTGCTGTCACAGAGCTGCTCATTGTCTGTGCCTGAAGCTGCACGTACACACACACACGCACACATGCAGGCAGTCACGAACACACGTACACGCACGCAGGCTCACACATACATTCACACACTATGATGTGCGCATGGCACACACACCTACACACACACACATGCCACCATGCTCATTAAGACCACACGTCCTAATGGAAGCTTATAACAGTGAAGACCTTACATGGCTAGAGCCACGGCAACCTTAGGAGCATTCCCTTACTATAGCAACATGGTGTGTTCCCAGCAGCCCGGTCCTAGCCTATCATCTCCCTGGTGCCCCCTAAAGCCCAGGAATGTGACCCAGTGAGCTTCATATTTGCATTGGGGTTTAGGCACACGGGTGACGGGTCCAGCTGGGCTTTACTAGCGGCCCTGCCTGTAGCAGCGCTGCAGGCCTATCGGGTTACCCCCACTGTGGGTCACTGAAGGCCTCCTGGTTCCACTTAGAGCTCCGTTTCATTATTTCAGATTTATCACGGCGCCATTTGCCAGTTGTCATGCTTTCCTTACATATCTCCCTCAGTGACATTCATAGCATCTAATAAGGCAGAAAGCCAGACGCTGGCGAGACTGGGTGCTGTATTTGTTCCCAGGCCTGGCTCCATAGGGGGTGCATGGGAGCGCTCTGGCACGTGGCCAGAGAGAGACTGAAAAATCCTGGCGGAGGGGCCATGACAGACTGGTACCTTAGCCTGTATGCTACTAGTGGTTTGGCAGCAATAATGGCAATTGATTTTCAAATCATTTGAGATTTTAGGCCTATTATTACTTAGAAATAACATCAGTACATAAACATACTGTTGTGTAGTCAGTGTATTGATAATTAGCCCAATTTGAGGAATTTGTCAGAGCTGCCATAACAAATGGAACCTACTTGACCCAGAAAACATCTGGAATAGAAAAAGCTGAGGCCTGAAAACAGAGATAAAAACTAGGGGGAAATGCTTGATCTTTAATGTATATATTATGCAAAGCGACTAATCTCCTAGAGGCCTCTTGGGGCCATTTAACTGTTGCACTGTTGTGCCAGGAGCTCTGTGTCAGAGACAGGAGAAGGGAGGCAGACTTGGAACGCTGCTATAGCAAGTAGGGAAAGGAAGGCTGAGATTGATCCTCTATTACATAATAGAATTAGCCTAGCGAACAAAGCAGGCATTAGTGCACCCACGGTGGCATTTGGAGAAGATCCATCTCTCTCTCTCTCTCTCAGCTTAGGGAAAGGAAAATGTATACCCTTTGTTCCCCCTTACATGAGACTGGCCACATCACAACAAAGAGTTTTACCGCGCACGTACGCGCGAACGCGCGCGCACACACACACACACACACACACACACACACACACACACACACACACACACACACACACAGACACACACAAGGTTAGCGGACCGTACAGTAGTCCTACCTTCTTAAGGAGTGCCTCGTCTAGGCCTGGTCAGAGGTATAGCATAACTTAACTTAAACAAGACACTGTCAGCACCTAGCATCTCTCTGTATGTGGTGTAGTATGAATGAATATGTTTGTGAATGGGTGTGAGTCATCCTTCTTCTCTCTATTAGGCATAGCCCACTGGTCTGACTCTGAACTAATAATACAGCGATCACCCAGCTGTGCAGCTTCAAACAGCACTTGCTCTCCTGGCCATAGTCCATGCAGCATCGCTAACAACGGCTAAATATTTATCATAAACGCTTCCTCTGCACTCCCTGATGCTAAATGAATGCATGTAGGCCTAAGTGTAGGCGTAGGCGTTTGCGCATGGATGTCTATGCGAGCTGTGTAACAGTGATTACCAGATTAGGCGCTGTGCGGCAGTGCTGCGTCAGATTGTCTCGGTGATAGCGGGAACGTGGCGCCGACGGGCATGAACGCAGGCTGTTATGACACGGAGCAGCAGTTTGTGTAGATTTCTCCCCGACCCAGCACAACACAGAGTAGAATGTGTCCTTTTATTTGAATTATACAAAGGTTTGCAAGCCTGTTGTCACAGTACTAGAGGCAGTTGTCTTTGTGACTTAATTAATTGGATAGAAACACAACATTATTACCAAAAACTGTACATTAGTTAGATTTGCTGTTTTTGACCATAGACTCACACACAACATGATTTATTAGTTGACTGAACTTAAACTTCTTGCGCAAAAAGCTAACCTGTGCTGCCCTCTAGTGGATCTCTATTGAACAAATAGACATTAATGGCCCCATCAATATTCATATCGTCATATTTGTGTTTACTTGTGACGGATGGTCGTCTCAAACTACTGCGTAGAGGATGTTTTCTTTTGCCTAACCACGGGGGAATATCCGACCCCGGAGCAGCCGGTTCTCTCCGGCAGAGAAGCACGTGCGTATACCCGGGAGAGAGGCTCTGTGCTCGGCTGCAGCGGAACACACTACCGCTTATAAGACTCCAGCAACTGCCCCCCCCCCAAGACACGCACGCACGCACACACACACACACACACACACACACACACTCACTCGCTCACTCAGCCCCCGTGTGTCTCGTCTGCTGCAGAGAGGAAACACGCATACCTCGCTTGACTAGAAACAAAAACACGAGGCTCCCTTAAAGACCCCCGCATGCACTGCAGGATAGGCACAGGAAAGAGGCCAGATCCCACCCCAACATACACACACACACACACACACACACACACACACACAGTGATCGGTACACTGTAACCTGTATGTAAACACAGACATATTTACAGTAACAGCCATCCAACAATACAGGCAGCATGCCTACTCCCCTGGCCTGTACCTTACACTATTAGATGGGAATAGCCCATGTGTTTCCCAGCCCAAGGCCTCACTGTGAAGCCTATTGCATTACCCTAACAAGTCATTTCCTTCTTAACAATCATATATTGTGTGTTATAATCTCCCAGAGGACAGTGGCTAGTAGACATCCCCCAGGCAAATGGGGTATCCACTGGATTAATATAGATCCTGTGCGTCAGATACGTATGAAAGTGATGGATACAGGAGTATTGGTAGAAATGTAACCAAGCAACACATGAGGGACCACAATGCATCTTACTGTCTATTGCTTTGATCCGGTTCCCTTTAAATTGTGCTTTATTCTCATTGTACACGAGTTCCATTTAACTGTCGATATTAGCCCTCCCTCACTATGTCTTCCTCTCTCGCTACCTCATTGCCTGCTTGCTAATAATAAACCTCACCATCCTTAATGGGATCCTGCGGTGTCAATTTGTTGTTCACACACGCACAACCACAGCTTGTCTATCTCTTGTCTAGCTCTACAGAGAACAGTTTGGATGGAGATCTTCCAGCCGTGTTGTTGACACAGCAGCAAGTATTCCTATTATGCCCGGCATTAGTAGCATCCGAGGTGTAAAGTAATTCCCTGCCTGGAAATTTCCCCCGGTGCATTGGTCAGCTCAGTGCAGTGGGCACATGATCCCATGTCTGAAGGCGTGTTAAAGCTGTCAGTCGGCTCCAGTGTCCCAAACAGAATCACGTCTACACACATACTGCGGTGCTTCCCTGGGGATTAGCAGCGTATAGCATGTAAAGGCCTGTGTAGACACAGGAGGCTGCATACAGGAGTTGACTCTTGACACAGTGCACACTATATATCCAGGTGGCATTTAGACAGCAGCCCTGCCACAACATGCAGGTGTGGAAGCCACAAAGAACTGCCTTAGAAACGGCACAAGCGCTTTATAAGACAATCCTGTCTGCAAGTCATTAGAGTGAGACACAATGACAGCATGTCATCGCACTTTAATGTTCCAGGGACCCCTATGCTGCCTTCCTCTGGGGTCTGAAGAGCAGCAGCGTATGTCTGAGGTGGGGCGAGCTCACGGTCTGCTAGGCAACCTGACGTTCATCTCAATGGAATAATCAGATAAAGCTGCAGGCCTGAATACCTTCAATGTAAACAGCAGCGCCCCACACGGGTAGACAGCTAACCACTGTTCCCAAAACACCCGAGACGCAGAACACTGACCAATGATGGCACAAACCCAGAGCGACGAATCTCGAGTCCAGTCAATTGGACGCCCGCATGCTGGGGGTATCAGATGGGATCTGGCCCGTGGGCCCTGGTTTCCTGCCATGTCACATGATACAGCCAGATGTTGTCAATGAGAGGTGAGGCAGGGGTGAGACAAATGATGTGTGAGAAATGAAAGTGCCCTTTACACGTGTGGACCAGCCTCCCTGTGGAGACACCATGTTGGAATCACAGGAGTGATGCTTATGGGTTAAACATGACAGCATGCTTCAAAACACAACGCATGGATTTCGACAAATGGGGGAGCATAAAAACATATTTTGCTCTAGTGATTATGAATCCAATAGACATGGGGGAAGGGGGGGGGGGGGTGTAGTGGATGTATTGTCCCTTAAACACCATACATTCCAAAAGAGGAATGGAGTGGACATGCATAAACTCATCAGAATAACATAACATTAAAATAACTGTGTGTGTGAGAGAGAGAGAGAGAGAGAGAGAGAGAGAGAGAGAGAGAGAGAGAGGCAAGCTTGGACCTGTCCATCCATGATAAAGCTATCTGTCAGCACCATAGCAGAGTGTGCTCTTGGGAACTGGATAAGCCACTATACAGGGTCTTTACCACACAGAGTCTATATAACTTTGTCTCTACTTGCCATAGACAGCTACAAATAGATGTGTACTATCGCAAAACCTTTTAAAAGAACAAACCCTTTAAGAGCATTTTACAGTACTTAGTTACATTAAACCATTGAGGAATATGTAATGTGAATTCCAACTGCAAAACTCTTATTTTAGTTACTGAACTTAGACTATCTCCCTCTTGGAGGAGAGGACAGAGAGGAGAGCAAAAAATGAACAAAACAAATCTGAACATGCTTTAGCACATTATCTTGGGTAAGTGTATATGTGATAAAAGCTACTCAGTGAAGTTGCTGGACACGACGATGTAAACAGAAACCTGTTGGCTAATAGAAGGCTTCTATAAACGTTTGAGAATAGTGTCAGCCGTACTAACCCTTGCATACTGATGGCCTGGCCGCTACTTCTACTCTCATTCATGAAACCATTAAAGCAGGAGAGAATCAAGCTATTTGTGTGGCCTTGGGTTTGAAGCCGTTTTCCCTGCTATGTGCTTTGGCTTTTTTGGGCAAGAGAAACTAATTGAATGTGTGCCAATGAATGTTTGAAGGAAACGAAGGAGCCCCTTAGACCTGGACAGTGGCTGAGTCCAGCCACTGGCTGCTCCACCATGCAGGAGAGGTCATTCTTTGTAGAGGAAGAGAATGCAGTAACTAATTTACCTGTCACAGTGTGATCAATTAGTTGCAGTTCAAGTAAATACAGCTCCAGAAAACAATCTGAATAAAGACGGTCTAAAAGCAAAGCTCTTTTTAGACCACTCCTCTGAAAAGCATGAGACACACCTTATGCAAGATACATACAAGAGTGCTGTACAGCAAATATAGTACAAAAACAATGGCAGCCCATATTTGATTCATGATTTTATTGCTTTTTATATATACATACATTTTATATTTTAATATTTATAAAGCTTTAAGCATCAAGGTGAGTGTAAACAAAGAGCGACATTGAAACAGGCAAAACTTTTTTTTAACTATTACAACCGTTAGTTCTCACAATATTGAAAGGAATGTGCTTTCTACATGAATGACATTGTTCTGTAGAGCTCATCTAGCGAGCAAAGTACAGAACAGTATATGCATCACCACCATAGCAGCTCTACAAATACAGCACTCTTGCTAGCAACATTATTTGGATGCACAGTACAGGGACTACCATCAAACCCGGGCCTGGGTTGCCATAGCGTCAGCACCTGGGGTCACCAGATTTGGAGACAAACAACCAATGGTCCCCAACATGTTTTAGGCTGTCAGAACATCATGTCAAAATATAAACAATTACCATGCACAAAATACCTGTTGTGTTTAGAGAGACACAACTGACTATTTTGCCCCACCACTGGTGGATCATTTCATGTCAATTCGTATAAGGTTCAAGAACGCCTAACCAACCAGCTTGCGGCTTGTACTGGTGAGAATGTAAATGTTCTTCAGTTACAGTACATGGTGACACACCAGAGAACATCCTTAAGATACTGTACATACAGTACAGACTAGAAAACACACACACCACAGCTCATATTCACACAATCTGTAAATGTACATCATTACTGCATGTTTGTCGATATAAAACAAACAGTTTATAATTTCACATGGGAAGATAATATATCTGTTGTGCCTCTGGAACAAGGATTGCACCCACCAAAAACTTAATTTGGTTTAACTGAAAGTGCACAAACATGTATCTTTTGGAACAGGCTGGTCAAGATGCTATCTTATAGGACCATTCGAAACAGTGAAGAATTAAAGACACAACAAACACCTGAATGCAGGAAAGTCACATGACAGGGTTTACAGAGGGAAATGTGCCCCCACACACACATAGACACACAGGAGCAGACATTGACTGATTGATGCATGGCGCCTGTGGCAACACAATGATGACTTTGTGTTAGCCGCCAACAACACAGCCAGTGGCCCAGGTGGACACCTTACTTCTGTATTTAATATCATTCTTCATTTTGGCCATATTAACTGGAAATGTTTATTCACCTACCCCTGCGTGCACGCACGCACGCACGCACACGCACAGATCTCATATTAACCATCATAAAACATTTAACTACAGTCACAACACCTCCAGTGGCAGACTGACAGCCTGCAACCAATCTGCTTTGTTACACCCAATGGGGAATGTGCTCATGAAGAGGCGTGTCTTCACTCTGTCTTGTCCAGGCCCGGCTCTACGTTCTCCTCTGGGCCGCCCCCCTCTCCCTGAAACAGCTCCTCCATCAGCTGCTCCCCGGCGCTGCCTGCCCTGGAAGCCCACAGGGCGGCTCCCTCCCGCATGCCCAGGGAGCGCAGGAGGCGGGCGTAGTCCACGAACGCCGCCCCGATCAGCTTATGTGCACCGGTGTGTCAAGGACAACTGGCGGAGTCACAGTGCACGGCGGGCTGCTGAAGCTAATGAAGGCACTGTTATGAGCATACGCTGTCATTTTTGTGGTAGGTAGGAGGTAGCGTATAAGACTTCACTTATTTTAGAACTCCTGTTCTGTGCAGGAGAGTTACAGAATGTATCTACTGTACGTATAATGCCTGATTTTGCCACCATCAAGTCACTCGGTTGAAGGAATCTGAAAAAGGCACATTGCCATTGTTATGGATTCAAACGCCTGGAACATTTTCTTATCCAGTGCCTGTGTGTTATGGGGACTTGCATTTACTCTTCTCGTCCTATTTTAAACAGTACAATATGCAATACCCATGATCTGATGGTTGTTTTTCATGCACTTTGATATGAGGGCGCTACAATAGCAGTGTAATGTGCTCCTTGTTTTTGGATCAGGCAGAACTATCAGTAGAGGTTGGTGAAGGTTCTGTGACCTTGGGACTCAGTAATTGTGTTCTTAAAGGATATTGGAGGAGTCGTTGGCCTCCATCACCCCGTACTTCAGACAGGCTTCAATGAAGAGCGCAGCGCGGTCAAAATACCTCATGCTGCATGGGGAGGGGAGGAGGGGGGGGATGGGAGAGGGGAAGGAGTCAGCTATCACAACGTGGCTTCATCCCCACTTAAACGTCTCTTAGGAAACAAAGCACCTGTCAAAATGGAGGGGGGGTAGAGTACATAGACACAGCAAGAGCAGATCAATACTGAGAAGAAAAAGTCAGGGTGGGAACGCTCGTGACGTGCTTTTCACTGCACTCAAACTCGCAGAGGTAAAGACTTCTTTTGTGTCAAAGAAGGGAGGGTTAACAAAAAAAATCAAGACTAAAAAGCTGAACAAGATAGCTTAATGCACCAACATCCAACAATGAGGCTGCATAAAATGTATGAATTTACCAGTGAAGTAATAAAGCGACTTAGTACTTGAAGAAGTGTGCTATTTACAACTTATGTCTTTATTTGTTCCATATTATTTTCAGATGCCTGTTGGATTCAGATTAATGTGATAACGTTCCATTAGTATGAACTCATCGACCTGATCGACCAGATCGACTAACATATGACACAAGACAGCACACAAACAGGGGAGCATTAGTGTGCAGGCCTATCGCTGCTTGTGCATTTACATGTGATCCATATGGATGAGGGGGATGAAGCACAGGCAGGCTGAATGAATCCCTACGCTTGTCAGGGAACACACAGTTAAGAAGCAGTGGTAGACAGCAGAACGACCGATGAGGAAAGACATGGAAAGGAGGGGGGGGGCTTACCCGAGGAGCATCTCCCCCACCTTGTGGAAGCAGCCCAGGGAGAGGAGCAGCAGGATGGCCTTGGACTTCTGGTTGACCTGGGCGGAGCACAGGTGCTCCGCCCAGCGCTTCAGCACATCTGAGCTCTCTGCTGGGCTCAGACGCACCTGGGACATGTTACGGTCACCGTTTGTTACATTTGAATTAGAGATATGAATTCATATCCCAGATAATTAACAAACATAATATTGGTTTAACTACGAGAAAATGATTCATTTTTTGTATGCTTTATAAGGCTAGAAATATATATTTGTTGTTTAGCAGGGCAGTAGCTAGCGGGAGTCTTTTCTTCAAACTCCGGTAGTGTAGCCATTTCATTGCCTAGAGACACGGTGAGCGCAGCCGTGTCCTGTATGAATGGTCTGAAGAAATCTGCCCTCAACTCTGCGGCGAGAGCAGCGCATGTCGCGTTCTGTCTGAAGGCCTTAACACCACTTATATTTAATACAAAATTTAATAGAAAACAATTACTAAATTTAAGCACGTACAAATATTTGTCAATACAATGAAGCACAATTTTACTCTAGGTACAGCCAGGTCAAGGTGCATGCGTTGAGAAAAATCCAACAGCCTTTCACCTGATGCTACTGCATACGCTACACTACACTAATTCATGGAACATCACCGATCACACTGTTTGTCATTATAGTGTCCTAAAAGCTGTGTTGTGGTTCACTGCTGTTCACACAAACACACGCACGCACACACGCACGCACGGCTGTTACCTTGGCCAGCCAGGCAGCACGGTTCCACTCCCCATACGTCTGCAGGTAGCGGCACGCATCCGCTGCCTTGTCAATCAAACACAACAGCTGCACGCCCTCTGCAGGGAGCGGAGGAAAAGACCAGGGCAGGTTGTTAACAGCAGCGATGGACGCTTACCCTGCACTCAGCTGCCCTGTAGACTGGACGATGTAGACACACAAGTCTATTGATTGGAGAGTCATCACGGCTCACTTCAGGACTGGGCCACACATGCCGCATTCAGTAATAACCTAGTGCCTACTTTTGGGCTGTACCACCCATTGAGACTTGTGGCCTTATTTTAATGTTCCAAGCACACAGTCTAAAGCGCAAGGTGCAAACTGCGTTTAGGGCATGTCCAGATCCACTTTTGCAAGTTTAATGGTGGATAAATGTATTGCTGAATAGAAACATACTTTATTAATCCCCCTTAGGAGAAATTCATTCTCTGCATTTAACACATTCCCGAAGGGAGCAGTGGGCAGCCACTCGTGCAGCGCCTGGGGACCGACTCCAGATTGAGGCCAGTGTCTGGTCAACAGCACTGACTGGAGGTTGAACCTGACATGTTTATGCTGCTCTCGGCACATGGTACGCAAGTGTTGTAGTTACTCAGTCATTTTTCATGGGTGGGTTTTGGGTGTACAGTAACATACAATATACCAAGCAGTGTCACCTCCCATTCCCTTCCAGGCACGCTTGGACCTTGGCAGATTGCTATTATACTGGCATGCAAGCAGACCATCTACAACAGCAACAATCCAGCAAGATCCTAAAAAGATATCGAGGAAGGCAACAAACTAATAAAATTTCACATTGTACTCTTTACATTTTTCATCTGTAGTATGTTTGTGTGCTGCTGAGCGTCCCTGTGTGTGTAACAGAGTGCATGCTGTGCACCCTCCATAGACGATGCTATCTTCATAACGCGTTGACCAACTTTAGACCAGGTTCACTTTCCACTGCCTCAAGAAAGAAACGCTTTCACAATTAGCTAGACCACACCTCATGTTTAGACCAGCACAGCCACGGGCGCAGGACGACAAAATGACAAACCGCGTCGGTTGAAAACTATCAAAGGCGCTTGTGTTCCCACTTTGCGCCCATAATGTTAAGAGGATTCATGAACACACACTCATTTCAAGCTTACCAATAGCTTGGTACAGTATACCATTACCCACACAACTGTTTTCATGAATAGACCCTGTTTACTGACGGTCTGTGTGGTTGGTCTGGTGCAGTGCACGTGAGCAGTAGAGACCCAGCAGTGCACCCTGCTAGACTAACGTTCCCCCGGTCTCCCCTCGCGGAAGAGGCACAGATTGCACATGCCCACCTGCCAGCTTGCCGTTGGCGATCATGTTGGTGGCCACCAGCTTGATGGTGGACTGGGAGGGGCCTGAGGATGTGATGGTGGTGACCAGGCAGGCCTTCAGAGAGTCACAGTAGTAGCTGGGGTTGTCTGCACTCGTCTCCAGCAGCAGCTGCACCGCCCTGTCGGTCTGCGGGGGCGACAGGAGAGGGCGCTCCATGAACACACTGGGGAGAGGCATTGAGGCACAGCCATCAATGTGCTATCAAGCTGGGCGTAGGATGCCTCTCCCCCCTCTCCCCAACCCGGGCCTCGTCACCGAGGGCCTGCTGGTTTACACACAGCAATTACAGACACACTGCAAGCTGCGTCTCCAGGGGTGACAGCAGCGCCACCTTGCGCCTTCACATGCCACAGCGCCCGTGTTCACTCATGCTCACTCCCTGCACAGCGTGTGTGCATGAGATGAAGACAGAGTTTATATTAGGACGTTAGTGTGTGTGTGGGCCTGGGCAAAACCCACACACCTGGCTTTGGCTCTAGGAGGGAGGGAGGGGAATTTAGTTTGGAGGCAGCTGTAGTACCAACCTGGCCCAGGAGGAGGAGCTGGTCAGCACATTTCTTTGTGTGTTCATAACTGGAGCGCTTCACCTCCTGCAGGTGTACCCGATCCAACTGGAACTTCTGTGAAGCAAACAGGAGCTGCAGTTATGATGAAAGGTGCTACACAACACCACACATCAAGTCACAAACAAGGCTAAAAAAAGGTAAATAAAAAAAGACCACCAGGCCAATTAGAAACAAAAGGGTTGTCTGTCCAAACAACAGCTATATTTAGTCCTCGTTATCCTACAGCACACTGCCAAGCCAATGCTGCAGCCAGCCCTGGTTTCTCACTGCAATTGTGTTTTATGTTGCTGGACAAAGATGCCAAAGTGATAGGAATGCTGAGTACATAAAGATAAAATAAAAAGGTCACATTTGCATTGTTAGCGCTTTAGTTTTACCAAACTTTGCAACTCATCAGTTTAATGAGCAGTGGAAGAAAGATTTTTTAATTTTATTTGTGTGTGAGACCACACACATACACATCACTAAAGCAAACAAAGTTACTGACTACAGTACACATCAAGTGAAGATTCATTCACAGCCACAGGCATAAATGCTCATAAATGTGTTTAGTACAGTACCTAGTGCGTGCCATACTGTAGACTGTATTAGTTAGAGAAGGAAACTTTCTGACACTACGAGTCCCTCCAGAATAGATAGCAGCATCATTTATAACAGCTCCTAAATGGACTCAGGAAAAGGGACATTTACTTAAGTCATCTCGATAAAAGACCCTCTAATTACTGAAATCAGATGGTGCATTGCTTATAGTGCTCTGCAACTTCAATTTCAGGCTACAACTAAAATCTGCTTGACATTTCTTATTAATGAGTTTTCCATCTAAATGGGGAAATGTTCTTTCCATTAAGACCTTGGGTATACACAACTCAATCGTAGAACTCCGCTAACCACTTTACCTTACAACATGCACTTTTTAATTCAGGTACAATGTTTGAGTTGAACCTCTGAAGAGCCAATGGACTTTCTGTTGCTTGGAAATGCAGTCAGACAGACAAAAGAATGTGCTTCTCATCAGGATTGTATAAGACAACAGCAGGTTAAAAACCTCCAGTGTCACCTAGGGGACAAACAGCCAGTTGGCGGCTTCACTGCCATGCCAACCAGCAGTGCGAAGCAGGCTCGTACTAGAGAGGACGGACAATCAATATGCATCCTAAGAGGAAACTTTTCTGAAGTTGGTTCGATAATTAAAACGCCCTTCCCTTGGATTGTGAGCTATGTCACTGACACTGTGATCGTGACAAAAACACACAGCACAAAGTATAGGGTTTTGATTTCCATTCGCAGTATCTCAGTGTGAGCCTGAAGTAAAACACTAGGGAAGAATAAAGGTGTGAAAGTAGAGGATTAGTTTGACCTTAAGCTTTACGAGGGTTACCAGCTCCCTCCTTATCTGGGCTTAGTGATGTAGTGTATGGATGAGAGCGAGGGGGGGGGTGGGGGGTTCCTTCACCTGGAAGTAGGAGCTCTCACAGAGCATGTCGTGGCAGATGTCCAGGTGGTTCTGGGAGGCTGGATGCACGGCCCCCTCGTCCTGGGCATGTCCCTCCGCTGCAGGCACGCTCAGCTGGCGGGCCTGGGCGAACGTCTGAAGGTAGTGGGCCGCCACAGTCCAGAACTGGAGGTCGGCCTCGTCCCCGAACAGCCTGCAATGTGGCGCGGCCAAATGTGACGCGGCCAGCCTGGTGTGGACAACACGTGCTCTACCACTGTGTTGCTCCTGTGCTAGCTTGTTTGGCTAATGACTGCGGAGCCTGTATCCGTCCCCCCCATGGATCTCACATTTCTTCCTCCTTCGCTGACGTTCTCTGCCAGCTTGCCTTAGCATATTCGCACAGACACACAGCTGTTGCTAGGTTACCTTTCTAGCCGCTTGATGCGGCGATGTAAGGAGGCCGTGTGCAGCGTTAACACACGGAGACAGTATTAACACATAGCGACGCATGGCATTCATCTGCACTGAGACAGGCTCTGGGTGCTCCCAGGTAAAGCACCACTTTAATAATAATGGAAGCTAAACAGTAAACACAGTTTACTTTGTTGTCATTTTAGTCAACAGCACCAGCATTTACTATACACCTGTGGCACCATTGCAGATACATACCGCTATGATATAAACATGTCTGCCATTATAGATGTTGGTATACTATTTATATCAGCACATATATCATTATATCAGTGGCCAGGACTAGCAGGGCAGTTCCAATGAGGCAGCACAGAGCCTATTTATGTATTTGGTTCACTGGATTAGGCATAAGTAGGCATTAGTTATTATTAGTGGTTATCTTACATCATATCTAAACCATTATTTAGTTTAACCCCCACCACCAACAGAAACAATCCTCTACTCTATAATATACTGTATAGAGTAGAGACTATAATTTATAACCGCATACACCATTAAAGGTTTCCGACATATCGACCAACTCTAATTGGGTCTTTGAATAAATTTCCCCTTTTATCCTCACTCACTGGCAGTGTAATAGATTAACTTGTCATTGAGAATAAAGTGCTAAAAGGTTCTCGTTTTAGATATTCAATCAAAATTAAATGCTAAGACACCATTTGTTTGACATTAGCTGAGAATAAGTCTAAATTGTTGTTCATTTAAATTGCACACATCCCCAGCAGTTACGAGGCTACCGTGTATTATGTGACTGTGCTGTGGTGGCGTATAGCAGGATAATGAGATGCAGCTCACCGTGAGACCAGTAGGCAGCGCTGCAGCAGGTTGAGCTCTGGGTCCTGAAGGACAGCCTTCATGTCACTGGGGTGCCAATCACACACACACAATAATGTTAACGTACAGTTACAGTAATGGATGTGTGCCATGCCTGTTGAAACATGCTGTCTAGGCAAGAAAGACCCTAGGACAGGGCTATTCAATTACAAATTCAAGTGGGCCTGATTTTAACAAGAAAAACTGTAAGTGGGCCACATATTTTCTGCAATTATTTATGTGAGCGTCTACGAAAGCGAGACGAGAGCATCCACCCTGCAGCTTAGTTTATGTTCAATCTGTCAAGTCAATGGCAAAGGTTTTCCATAGAATTATAGGATGCCGCTAATTCCAAGTATTTCTGGCATACAGGCTTTTGCACAACCAAATAACAGTAACGCCCGTATGCGTCCAGTATGCAATGCAGTGTTCTACAGCTGAAATTACATTTGTTAGACAAAGTTTTAGTAAACTAAAACAAAAACAAAAAAAGTTGGGTAGACTATTGGCACCAAATTCCAGGTATGCCTACTAGTATGGGTTCAAGTGTGACTAGTACCATACCAACCATTATCCTCACTAACAGGATCTACGGGAGCTATGTGCACACGTGGACTTTTCACTCAGACTAATTTCATCACATTGATCATTAGGTCTGGACTACTACATTACATTTACAAACAGGGTATGTCATGACGTCTTGGCTGTAGAACAGTTAATAATCATTTACAGTAATATATTGACTTGATTCGTTTAGAGGTTATACAGTATATTGAACTAATGTATAGTGTAATGCCCTCGTGGGCCACATGGGGGCAGTTGCTGGGCCGCCAATTGAATAGGCCTGCCCTATGATGTCTTTTGTACCATAGAAACAACGTGCACGCACATTTTCGTCTGGTCGGCGTGACGTCATATCCGGCAGTGGCTTGTGAACTCGGTGACAACAAACGGCTGTGGCCTAGCAACCAACCGTTAAAACAGCAGTGAAACCGCTTAGGTTATTAGTATATTCATATTATGATGAGCTCCCAGGCGATGCCATGAAGCATTAATTGACACTGACTGGACCACATAAAAAATAAATAAAACATTTCGCAGAGTTGTCGAACTAAGCAATCGCGCAACGTCACTTCTGGGTATTCGCCGACCAGACGAATGCTGGGGGGTCACAGCAAGCATGCACCTTCTATAGTGTACAAGATAGTTTACAAAAGAAACAGAACGCACTTGGACAGGGAATTGAGCTGCTCCTGGATGAGGCCCTTTATTTCATTCTTCTCAATGTAGTCCCTGGAACAGAAGGATTTCCTCTAAACTCATTGATGTTAACACAGCATTCCTCACCCCTCTCTCTCTGAAATACACTAATCTGAGGTCAAGAGCCTGGCCTGTCTAAGAGTTACATTTCTGGCAGTGTTTCTCAAAGTAACCCTAGGGGTACTAGAAGGTTCTATAGCGGCTAAGTGAAAGATAATGGAAATCATACATATGATAATTACTAAATAAATTCATATGAAATATGCAAAATATGCTTACAAATAGATAGGTGTATCCCTGCTATGTATTGCTGTGTGATTTAACTGAATTTGAACCACCTTTAAGTGTAATGTATTTTTATATAGTATAATACAAACATTTTATGTTCTGTTGGCGTCCAGCAAAGGGGCACTTGGCTTTGGAAATCAGTGAAAGGGGTTACAGAAGCCAAAGCCATTAGAGAGTACTGATCTAACGTGTCACAGCCAATTAGGCAAAGCCCTGTGCTATTCTCATTCAGTATTCATGCCGAGGTCAGAGAGCGCCGTCGCTGTGCAGCTAAAACACCCAACTCACAGCAGCCCAGTGTTGGACAGCAGGTTTATTTAATGGAAGATATGAGCTGCAAGTGAGGCTGTAATTACACATGGTTAAATAGCTATATATAGCTGAAGCTCTAGTTAAACACTGAGGTCTCTGTGACAGCAGGGCTGCCCTTACTTTCATTATGAGGCTCACACCCAGGCCCAGAGGCAGACTGATCACGCTGGATACATTCATTTATGTATTTTATGGCTGTAATAAACTGGGATCTATGGGGGTAGAGAATGAATAGGAGGCCTCAGGACTGTTCTGGTTGCCTGGGGCAGCTTCTTGTGGCTTTGCAGCAGATAATCCTCCACGTGGCTATGTGCTTCACATACATACATATTGCTGATAGTGGTATATAGCCTTTCATTTGAGCATATGGGACTTTGTCGTCCTGATGGGGGCGCCACTTACACCTGGGTAATGTCCATGGTGAAGGTCCCTGACCAGGGCTGCAGCAGGAGAAAAGCCTTAAGGGTCAGGGCGGCCCGGGGCAGCAGCAGGTAGGGACACCACACCGGGTCTGGACACAGTCAACACAGCAGCATGGTGAACACTAGCGCCTCTTGTGTTACCCAGGGGAAGTGCAGGTTCAAAATACATTCGTACAGTGAAGCATTTGCATGCATGTCGCCATGTGAAGCCCTGAGTCGACCCTAGCTCACCGGTCAGGTCCTGCTCATCCATGCGGTAGCTGGCAGACTTCATGGCCATCTCCAGCACTCGGATGCAGCCGTCGTCCGACGCCAGCACCACCTTGTCCGACGTGCACCAGTCGATGTCCAGCACACGGTAGTTGACGTTGCGGCCGATGCGCATGCTGCTGACCATCTGGACCTGCGTGGGAGGAGAGCACGCAGGCAGGCAGGGCAGCTCAATGGAAGCCTTCTACACTGAGGTGGATGATGGAGTCACGCGGCCATCAGTAACTGTGACTTAAAGCTTTGTTCATGGGAGGCACTCAGCAGAGCTGCATTTCCTCTGCTTTCCAGCTCTCTCCTCCTTCATCTATCCTGCTCTCTCTCTCCCCCCTCCCTCCCACCTTCCATCTGCCATTCCAGGGAAGCGGAGGTGAATCTTTTGCATCGTCACCCCCTCGGCTCTCCATCCGCACAGCACTGCTCCACAGAGACCCCCATACTACAGATCCAGAACCTCCCCCCCATCCCCACAGTCACGGCGGTATGCCAGAGCGTCTATCTGCGGCGCCCATCTGCTGTTCAATATATTGAATCCCTCTTCCAGCAGGCAGGCTCCGCTACAACTAGATTAGAAACTTGTCTCCAGGGGGAGAATATCCTATGTCTGTTATTAGACCCTACCATGGAGGTAGTTTGTAACAGGCTTGATAGGAAGCACTACTGCATGAGAGAGCAAATTAGATCAAATGTATATATGATGAAGGCTGTGCAGAGAGACAGTATTAAGGAAAACAAGATAATGACCACTTAGGTAAACAATGTGATGTCAGTAGAGGGAACAGGTGCAGCAGTTAGAGAGGTATATGGGTACTATATATTACACAGCTTTTAAGATGGTCCATCCTAGTTTGTCACATGCTGAAATTATGTTTTAAAACCAAGGAGATGATAAGACTTTAAAGCTTTAGTTTCCTTAAGGGGCAATCTGGGTTACAAACAGCATAAGATTAAATCCATACAAATAGGCCACATGAAACAATATACTGTGGACACATAACACAGGTAGACAGTGTGAATGTAACTGTTGTCATTGTCACCAGAAACAAGAAAAGAAAAATGGAGTCACACTATCTCAACCATAGACAATTACATGTTGAATCCCATTTTGATTTAAAGCCAATAGCTGATGGAATAAACAACCTAATATATCTAGTAGCACATATAGGGTGATAAACCCTCCACCTTGAGGATGGAGCATGGTTAAACTCAGTGTAAAGGGTGCTAGGAGATCAAAACATAGCTCCAGTAAGATGACCTGAGCCTTTTGTGTGGTTCTGACTTGCTATAGGTGCAATCTACACTGGTAACTTTACAGCACATTATCACAATGTTTTGTTTTCACACTCATATGGCCAAACCAACATAACCATAAACCAACAGTTCATGCTAGAAGTGGCAAACACCGTCTCCGTTTGGCTTCAAAGGTAAACATATCTGCTGATCTAGTCACACGCTCCCCAATAGGAGCAAGATAGGTAGAAGTCTGCCATGAAAGCCAATGAGCATTCAGTTGTAGGAAAGCCCATTCACACCAACTGACACAGGTCTCATGACATTACAATATAATCTGCACACACAGTAATGTACCCGTCTTTATGGTAAGTCTGACTACAGGGTACATCATACAGCATACAAGACAAATACAAGTGAGCTCTGAGGAGACTCTGGAAGATGAGTGTGCCAGACAGAACCATTCACTAACTCTGTTTGACCAAAAAAAAAGGCCAATAACCATCAAACAATATGAACATCCACATTAAAGATTGACAGCAGGACATGTGCAGGGATGTGAGGCTGAATATAATGAAAAACGGAAGAGAAATCAATGACGAGCAATCTTCCATGATTATTGCTCCCTTCCATATGGCCTAAAACAAGATTTAAAAGTGCTGCAGTAGCCTCTTCAACCCCTCTCCTTGCATTAGAAGCAATCTGGAGGGGGTCTAGTGCATCCTGTGCCACCTCTACAATTCTGCTTTAACAATTCATCCAAACGTTTTCATTACAAGGGAAGTACGTGGCCATAATTCATTGCGTCTTTGGAAGCAGATTTACCACATGATGTATCGCATGCAGAATACCCCCGACAGGAGCTAGTACTGTATGCATTCAGCTGGGTCAATGGCGTGGTGATCTGCAGTGCTACTGTACCTCCTTGGTGTCCCAGACCTCTGCCCCATCCGTGTACATAACAAGCAGCTTCTGGTTGCCCTTCCCAGGGGCGAAGCGGATCTTTTTCACCCAGCCGCGGTGTGTCGGGATCCCCCTACACCAGTCACCAGACGTTGGGTCAGTGAACACAGCCACTGAGAGGCCCGTGAGCTGCCGCTATCTGACAGGGACTTACCTGGACAAACGGGCTTTCAGGTCCCAGAAGTTGATGTTGCCATCAACATCTCCCAGCACTAAAATTTCTCCTTTCCAGGCAATGCAAGCGATGCTACCCATACTGCCCTGCAACACAGGAAGGCAGGCATGTGTGCACACCACATACCAGTTAAAGATGGTGTGTGTGTGTGTGATGATGACAACTAGTGGAATGCCTCCATTAGGTTAGTATTGGCATTCTTTTAACCCTCTCACAATTGCCTGTCTGGGTCACTGGATCAGTGGTTGAACAAGTCATGTGATGTCAATTTTCATTGACATTGCTCTATTTTGCAAACAAGTTCTGCACCATAAACACTTCCTATTGGCTTCCTATTACTGCTTGGTGCATATTATCTGTTGCAATCCAAATCACACTTGCTAGAAAGAGCCATAAAATGAGAAATAAAATGTATACATTATCTCACAAAAGTGAGTACACCCTCACATATTTGCAAATATGTGAGCATATCTTTTCATGTGACAACAATGAAGAA